>CM019065.1:130711733-130957573 GCA_009667805.1 Leptobrachium leishanense
ACCAAAAGAATTCATTTGCCTTTTCCTACACATTGAACTGTGTGACTTCCTTTTATATTGTTATATGTTACAGCTCATTTATCAATTCCTACTAAAGTTCTTTTAGACCACCAAAGCTCTTTATGGTAGTATTAAATATTGATACTTTGATGGTGAGCAAATTTCACCCATAATTGTTTCAAGATGGTCTGTGGAAGAAGAGAAATGAGTGAAAAGGTTCTTTGTGGTCTCTGAGAATATTGTACACCTTGTTTTTAGTGTAACCTCAATTGAACGACAACCCCTGTGGAGAATAGATTGTATTGATCTCCTTTTCCATTTGTGCCCGACAAAGGATTAATGGAGGCAAAGTCTTTAGCAAAGGCTTTGTAACCTTCTGTGTATATCTTGAATATAAAGTTAATTACAGCTACTTTTTCATTTTTGCAGCTTTCCTTCAAGGTTGGTGAAAATCACCAGATCTGCAATATAAAAGTAAGCACTATTATACTATTGCTGCCTCAAATGTATAACTACAGCAGTAAATCAAGAAACCTGCGATCATATGACCATTTCCATGGCCTTCTAATTCCTGAAGGGATATGAGAGAGGGCCGGGAATGACACTATATCAGAGGCCACCTCTCCTTTTTTCCTCCTCTATACGCACTTGGTCCTCCCCCAGAAGAGATGTTCGCTGTCATGTCTTTTTCTTTGACGATATCCCACCTCGCATAACATGCATCGCATTACCTGTTAACATCTACAATATTATTATTTATTTGATTACCTATTGTTCTTTTTATATCCATGCTTATAACTTGTGTGCAAAACACAGTTATAAAGAAAGAAAATAGAAACCTGTGATATGCGTGGACTCCCGTTCAAGAAATTATTTACTATAATGTATGTACTTTGGATTAATAAACATTGAAGGTAGAGGAGGGCCAGTTGAGACTGTACGCCACCTTCAATTTTTTTTTTTATAAATCTGATAAAAATCAATTGGCAGTGGTAAATAATTTTGACATTATTTTTTACTGAGGGGCAAAAAAAAAGACCGTTTGAAAAGACTCGGCAATATTACAATCTTAACGGTAACATCAGCGCTCAGCTATGTGAGCGTTACCGTAGGACAAGTCACCCTAGAGCGGGCCGTCCATATTACAATCTGAACGTCAACGGGTTAAAAAACCCGTTAGCACATTGGAGATTGTGCTTTCTAGCGTGTGCTTACTGTACTTTGCGCTCCCTATGCTTAACATGAGGAGCGCAAAGAGTTAATTATCATTAGGATTACGAAGCTCTAACGGTAAATATGCACAGCTGCGGTTAACTGAAATGTTAACCACAGCTTGAAGCTGGTGCTGATTCCGCTTCTGTGGAATCAGTTAGCAGCAGCTGAAACCCCCCCACAAAATTAGATACTCCCCCTCTCATCCCACGACGAGAACTGTGGCCCCAGCTGCCACTCTGGCTGCCGGGAGCAGAGTAAGACGGGGAGACGATACTCGGGTTGGCGCGTTAGCGCTGCCTTGTGAGACCTAAGCGGGCCCCACCATAGAGCCGGCCACTAGTGCTGTTGTTCGTCCTCAGGACACTCACAAACCTCCATTTTTTTTTCCCCCCTCACTATTTATTTTTCTAGTTGGCGATTTTCCTCACCTATTGTCCCTTGCTACACACAGCTCCTCCTCTTCGGCTCATTTCCAAACACGGAAGTCCATGAAGCTTTTCAATGCAATTTACTCTCCTAGGCAACTTGTGTAGCATAGGAACGCAAACTGCGCACCGCTATGGTACTAAAGCACATAACGTACGCAAGTTCCGTAGCGCCTGCACAGAACGATGGATCGGAGCTAAGTGCATGCACAGATCCGATCTATCAGCTACCTGAGACAGATCGCCACTGCTACCGCAATCAGTCTCAGACAAAGTGACGTTGGCACACTGTGTGCCGACATCAGTAGTGACCGATTTGGTGACCGACAGCTGGAAAATTAAAAAAATCGCAACTGTGGGTGACGCTGGGTGGAGTGGAGGAATCTGCTCCACTTCAACCAGCGATTTCACCAGATCAGGAGGGGAGAGGCCGGGAGGGGGAGAAGGGGGGGGAGCACTCCTCCCATCCTCACCATTTTTAATCTATAAAGTGATCAAAATAAGTAGACTGTTCATTTAAAATTAACAGTGTTAGTAAGAAACTATATTGTATATTTTATTTTAATGGAGAGGCTATTCTAAACAACTGAACTTGTCAAGTTCATTTTTTAAACTTGTCCCAGCTGGGGCCACTTTAGTCTAAGTGCTGTGTAAGGTCTGGAGTCTCCATCTTAAACATCATCAGTCACATGTCAATAGTGACAACTTTCCAAGTCTCACCTATATCTTTAAAAAAAAAAAAAAAGTCAGTGGCACTGTGTCTTTCTTTCACCTGTTTTTACTCTCAATTGTAGTGCTATGTTGACGGCCCATACGGGACCCCGACACGTCGGATCTTCACGTCAGATCATGCTGTGCTGATTGGGGCAGGGATTGGAATCACACCATTTGCATCGATCCTTCAGAGCATCATGTACAGGTTATTAGAAGTTGCTGCTTATATCTGAATGGATCTTGTTTCATAGAGAATGCTTAGATAATTATTAAGCAACACTTTAAGGATCGTCAGCTAGAACAGACAACTGCAAGTGAATGGCTTTGTCTGGTTCACCATGATTGATGTTGTATTTGCATTTCAGACTGTATGCCAGATATTCCATTTCTAAAGATACTGAGCTTCGATATAGTGGTGTCTATTACTTGTGCAGTAATATAGATGTAATAGTTATGCTACACACTCCATATACTCACTGAAATGTCTTTGAGCCTTTGAGACAAATCAGCCTAAGGATAGCATTTTTTGGGGGTGCTTTATTGCCCTGTATATTGATGGTTGTATGATCATAGGATTTTGTTATTTGATATATTCTTCCCACCCTATTTAGATTTATTATATTAGTGCATGGACTGTAAGTCTTGCTATATCCCCCTATTCAATGAGGGCTATGTTGTTTATGTGTAGTGGAGCTTAAGCGTATATTGGTCCATAAGTGGTGCGGGCCTTTGAGACAAATCGGCCTAAGGCTAGAACTTTTTCAGGGTGTTTTATTGCTCCATATATTGATGGCTATATGATCAAAAGACTTGTTATTTGATGTATTCTTGTCACCATTATATAAGACTCCACTCTAGTATTTTCATCTTGATTATATAGGTGGGTTGGGAGTTAAAAAACACAAACAAGTGTAACTATTATTGTTCGTCTGAAGTGTACGGTTATCATACTAATAAAGAATTATCTATATTGAATACAAGTGTAATTCATTGTTATTGTTCTAGTCCATGTAAACAGTCTACAAAGTTGTACCTGAAAATGGGAATAGAGGCTTTGGTCTTCAAGCAAAAAGGAGTTAAAATAATAATAAGAAGAAGAATAAACAAAAAGTACCTGCTTCACTGTAGGCTCCCTGTTGTAATGGGAGGAGTAGCGCCCACTAGATAGTCGCGGAGTTGAGATCCTTAAGGGCAACAATACTTTCTTGATTAACACAGAAATAGCACAAAATACAGTTTGTAACTCAAGAGCCAGGGGACTCAAAGGACTAGCTGAATTGCCTCTAGGCTCCGAGGGTTTCGAAACCGACAGAAAGCCTAGGACACGCTCAGAAACACAATACGTGGGATGACAGTCCATGAAGTATTCAAGGTGCAGGGCAGTCAGAGATGCAGAAACCAATCGTTCTGGTAAATACTTGAGATTAGTAGATACCTGGTGACTCTCGGAAGGTACTGGCTTGCATACAGGATTGTTATTGCTAATATGTACAGAGATGCGATCAGAAATAACATTAAACAGAAATAAACAATCGTTTGTTATCGTGGTCTTTGCAAAAACATTAACATGAGTAGTAGCCTGGGTAAAGGGACCCCGGAGGGTTACAAGCGATACCCCTAAACGTGATGGGACAGAACCAAAACAGCGAGCGATCGACCCAGCAACCAGCATGGGGTTAAATCACTAAAACACGCAAACAGCGTAATGCACACGATAGAGAGAGAGTGGTCAAAGCCAAGCCGGGTCAATAACAGGAGCAGGAATCTCATACAAAGCAGGATCGACAACAGTAAATACAATCAGATACAGGAAGTAGCGGTGCGTGAAACAAACTCCACAAAAGGGCGACGAGGCAACTTCTCGAGCCCTGTTTTAAAGTCGGCGGCTCCTGGTGACCACACCTGACCCCGCCCCCTCAGACGCCGATCTGCCAGCAGAAAGTGCTGGCACCGGCCAGCCAGCGGTCCCCCTTCTTGCCCACACCCCCCAGGGAGTACAGCGGGGGGCTGAGGATGTAACACCTGTGCAGAGATTGCAAATGACAGGATTGCACAACACAAACCACAATGCCGGGAAATTTTTTCTTCCAAGTGTAGTTAGAAGAAGAAATAAAAGAAAACCAAATAGTAGTTGATATGTAAGTGGCCTGGCTCATTCACGTCACCGGTCTCACACAAGAAAAGAAAAGTGACAAGAGGCGATCAAGTCACACTGCATGCTTTGGTAAAGGTCTTGGAGTCTCTTCAATAGCTCAGGATAAAGTGTGATGAAAGAATAATAAATGCTCCACGATTTATAGATTTTACTGCCCTACCTTTTTTCCAACAATTAGTCGGTTGCCCTGTGACAAAATCAACATTGACTGGCTTTCCCCTATACATCGAGCATCTGTTTATTGCCTGAGCACTGGATAGGTGATTCCATTGGATAGACCACTCATACAAAATGCCAAACTAAGTTGCCGATTTGCCAAAAGATCTGCCTAAAAATAAAAAATAAAATATTTAGCTACTCTCTTTCCCTCCTTTATTTTGGTACCATGAATAAACACTAAAGAATGAACTGATGGCCAAAAAAAAAAAAAAAAATCATCCAGTACACGATTCTTCTTCTTTCATCTCATCCATGTGGTGTTTTGTTAATTTGGATGAATTGATGAAGTGCAAAAATTTAGCAGAAACATGATTTGTCTGAAAACGAATGGACAAGTTCAAGTTTACGTGTATCTCTGTGACTAAAAACCTTCACACAACTTCGGGATGGTGGGGCCCTGGTACACAAACTGTGGGGTATAGCTACCCCCTTGATTTTTAGATGCCATCTCTTTATGATGTCCTCAGATTGCGTTGCAAAGTCATATTAAGTGAATATTGTTGACTCCCTCACTTCACTATCAAGGCAAATGACTAATATAGAAACATAGAATATGTTGGCAGATAAGAACCTTTCGGCCCATCTAGTCTGCCCAATTATATGGATACTTTCGCTGGATTTTCTTTTATTTAGGATAACCTATCCCATGCCTGCTTAAACTCATTCACTTTTTAGCCTCTACCACTTCTACTGGAAGGCTGTTCCATGTATCCACCACCCTCTCAGTAACAGAATACTTCCTGATGTTACTTTTAAACCTTTGCCCCTCTAATCTAAGACGATGTCCTCTTGTTTTGCTACTTTGTTTCCTTTTAAATATACTCCCTTCCTCTACCTTGTGGATTCCCTTTACGTATTTAAATGTTTCTATCATATCTCCTCTGTCTCGTCTTTTTTCCAAGCTGTACATGTTAAGATCATTAAGCCTTTCCTGGTAACTTTTCTCCTTCAAGCCTACACCATTTTAGTAGCCCTTCTCTGAACTCTCTCTAAGATGTCTATATCCTTCTGGAGATACGGTCTCCAGTACTGCACACAGTACTCCAAGTGAGGTCTCACCAGTGCTCTGTACAGTGACATGAGCACTTCCCTTTTCCTACTGCTAATACCTCTCCCTACACAACCAAGCATTCTGCTAGCATTTCCTGCTGCTCTATTACATTGACTACTTACCCTTAGATCCTCTGAAATAATAACCCCTAAATCCCTTTCCTCAGATGTTGAGGTTAGGACTGTATCAAATATTCTATATTCAGCCCTTTGGTTTTTACGCCCCAGGTGCATTATCTTGCACTTATCCACATTAAAACTCAATTGCCACAGCTCCGACCATTTTTTTAGTTTACCTAAATCATTTGTCATTTGGCTGAACCCTCCAGTAACATCAACCCTGTTGCAAATCTTTGTGTCATTAGCAAAAAGACACACTTTACCATTAATACCTTCTGCAATATCACTAATAAAAATATTAAAGAGAATGGGTCCAAGTACTGACCCCTGAGGTACCCAACTGGTAACAAGACCTTGCGCCGAATAAACTTCATTTACCACAACCCTCCGTTGTCTGTTACTCAGCCACTGCAACAATATTGGAAGCCAAGCTCAATGATTGTAATTTATTGATAAACCTTCTATGTAGGAACAGTATCAAAAACCTTACTGAAATCTAAATAAGCAATGTCTACTGCACCACCTGTGTCTATTATTTTTGTTACCCAATCAAAAAATCAATAAGATTAGTTTGGCATGATCTCCCTGAGGTAAACCCATGTTGTTTCTAATCTTGTAATCTATGTGTTTTTAGATGTTCAGCAATCCTTTCCTTTAACATGGTTTCCATTAATGTCCCCGCTACTGATGTAAGACTAACTGGCCTATAGTTCCCCGATTCCTCCCGACTTCGCCTCTTGTAAATGGGCACAACATTTGCTAATTTCCAGGCCTCTGCGACTACTCCCGTTAACAGATTTTTTAAATCAGTCTTTGTTATTGGTTTTGCTATTACGCCATTGAGCTCTTTTAATAACTTTGGGTGGATCCCATCAGGCCCCATTGACTTATTTGTTTTTACTTTAGACAGCTGCTGTAGATCCTCATCCTCTGTAAACTCATATGTAAGTGTCTCTTTAGTGTTTTCTCCTGAGGTCCCTTTCCTTCTGTAAAGACTGAACAAAAATATTCATTGAGGCAGTCAGCTAGACTTTTATCCTCTTCTACATACCTTCCTTCTTTTGTTTTTATTTTTTTTTACATTGAAAATTTTATTTTGAAACCATATCAGGATGACAAGAAAATAGTGATGGCCGTGCAAGGCCAACCAAAACAGTCGCAGCGGGTTTGTCAGGAAAAGCCAGGGTCAAATACACAGAGTAGCCAATAATATTTTAGAAAGCACTGAGGGACATGAGAACCATGTCAGGTCAATGAGTCTGCCTGTGCAGACTGGCTTTAAACATGGCGGAGCTGCGTCATCACACAGTGCACCACCCCACCCCTCGGCCACCCACATGACCGCCACAGACGTGCATATCACTCCGCGCCGGGCCAGTGAGGAGCAAGGACGGTGCTGCCGGGCGCTGGGTCCAATCTTCGATGTGGGACGTGACAGCATCTATAGATTACACCTAAATGAGCTCTTGTACAATTACCAAATGTTAGCGTAACCCAAAGTGACTCTATGTTCACCTCGCTCACTTTTATTTGGATAGTTTTTATGTTGTTTTTTACATACAGGGCCACTCCTCCTCCTTTCCTACCGCCTCTTTCTTTTCTAAATAAAGAGTACCTCGGTATTTTTATGTCCCAGTTATTTTTCTCATTAAACCATGTTTCAGTAACCGCTACTAAATCTACTTTTTCAGCTGCCATCATTGCCTCGAGTTCATGGATTTTATTTACTAATAAAGTGATGTTTAGTGAATCTACACTTCCTTTAAAAATAAGCTTGAATGTAATATAATAAGATAATCTTTTCAGAAATTTGCTTATAACTGCTAGTGCACTAGAATATGACTATTTCTCACTATTTTATATATTCATGAGTATAGCAGTATGTAGTGATACTGTTTTTATTGGACTAACGTTACATTTGAAAGAGAAGCTTTCAAGAGTATTCCTCACACCTGGAAGCTTACTGATCAGTTCCTAGAATTTAACATTAGGATATTAACGGTCACATGGGTGGGGGGATTAGATGTCGTAAAAAGTGAGAGTCAAATGGTATGTTCAAAATGGGAAAATAAACGCATGAGGGATCTTAGGCCCATAATAAAACAACAAGATCCCTCATGCGTTTATTTTCCCATTTTGAACATACCATTTGACTCTCACTTTTTACGACATCTAATTCCCCCACCCATGTGACCCTTAATGTTCTAATGTTTAATTCTAGGAACTGATCAGTAAGCATCCAGACCTGAGGAAGAGAGGAATACTCTCGAAAGCTTGTCTTTTAAATGTAACGTTAGTCCAATAAAAAAATGTATCACTATGTACTGCTATACTCGTGATTTTGGCATCTGGACTAACACGGCCTATCAAATTTATTTTATATAATGTTATTTCAGATATCGAATGAGAAAACGGAACCGTCCCAACTGCAAATTCAATGGGTGTGAGACTATGAAAGATAATGAAATGAAGCTAAGGAAGGTAATCTATACTAACACTAATCTATACAGATTTACATGATGCATCGTTCTGCACAGGTGCTATGAAACTTGCGTACATGAATTGCCCAAGTCCTGTAGCGATGCACAATTTGCAGCTCCTACGCTACACAGGTTGTGTAGTTGTGCACATTGTGCAGAAAAGCTTCAGGGACTTCCAGGTTTGGAGTTCCTGAACTGAAGAGAAGGAGCTGTGCAGTGAGGGACAAAAGATGAATAAATCCAACCAAAAAAATTAAAAATAATTGGGCGCCCAATTATTTAATGGCAAAAAATAAACTCAAATTTTTTATGGAATATCATTTGAATTATTCCACCCACATAGTGTAGAAAGTCACTGTGAGGCCCATAGGCAAATATAAAAAAATCCATGCAAATCTGAAAGCTCTCAGAATTTAGAAGCATTATTTAATACATGGGGAAAAAATAATAAAATATATATTTGTGTGTATAGTATATATTTATCTCAAATCATTAGAAACGCTAAATCAAATCATAGAAAGTTAATTTAAAGTTCTGGCGTAATACTGTTAGATGTAGCAGATGTCTGTTTTCAACAGTCTTCCGATAAAGCTTCTTTTTCCTGCATGTGGCTTAATTGCTAAAAGCAAATCCCTTCCAAAAGGGATGAAATATTGCTGGTGTAATTCAAAGAAATTTGTAGAGACGGATCACACGCTCTTTAAGTCTAATATAGAGTTTATTTTAAGAAGCATCAGATTGAGACTACAGACAATATCCAGTTCCAGAAATTTTCATAATTGGTATATATCACTTTTCAAAGCATTTCAGAAATTAAAAGAAGAAAATCTGTAAAGTTTAATGATTTTCTTTCCAAGTTTTGGGAAAGTGCACTCAGTTTAAGCTTGTATAATAGCAGCAAGCTTAAAGTGACAGGACACCCCAGGCACCATAACAGCTTCAGTTTGCTATAATGGTTTAGTACAATGGCTCTGTCACTCCAGTCCCAGCTCAAAACTATTTAGTGTTTGTGAAAAGGGCTTCAAAGCGGATATTATAACCTGTCCATACAATCCAATAAATTGCATTTCCTGGATCACACATTAAATGGATGCAAACGTTCATGGTACATGTGAGCTATCCGTCTCATTCAGCACAAGTACCAAAGTCTCGCTATGCAGTCTTCTTGATTGATGCAAAAGCTCCAGATCAGAGAATGGTTGTCACTGAGAGTACAGAAGGGAAGAGTGGATGCTCAAATTGGTGGACAAACACATAGGCAATGTTCTGCATCTTTCCCTTTTTATTGTGCTTGAAAAGCAACATTACAAGTACGGAGTCAATGTTTCCCAAGCCTCTACTTTGCTGCATTTGTCAATGTGCACAATATGATGAAGACTATATTGGAAAGCATTTCCAAAACTCTTCTATGAAACAAAAGACTAGACTTGTGGTCTGTTACCACAATACTGATACCATAGACTCTTTCATGTGACATATTAGTACCGGATGGAGTCATTATTACTACTGGGCTTTGAGTTCATATTGTTGCGGTATGGATTGTCACTGGTTCTTAATCTGAATTGGTAATCGGACATTTCCTGAAGATTCAGTGTAAGGACTGATGTTGACACCTCACAGAAAAAGCGCTCAGAAGGACTTCTGTATTGAAACCCATTTTTATCTGGACATTATTGTAGTGATTATCTGGGATTTTTATTTTTCATAGTGTGACTTAACCTCATATGATATTTTAGGTGGGGTCACAAAGGGCATAAACCTTTTACTGTTTAAATAAAACATTTCCATAAGCATTATAGGGTAATTTGCCATACTGCTAGGAAACCAATTCATTAATCGAGGTGGAATCTCAAATAAGCTGCTTATATTTGTGTTGAGCCATAAGCATGCGTAACGGGAAGTGAGGGGTGGGTGGTCTCCCGCTTGAGGACCAGACGCCAACCTGTTCCAGCGCCTTCCCTTCTCCCTGGTCAAGCAGATCTGCAACAGCTTTCCTTTGTCCACAACCCTCAGTCAGAACTTGAGGAACTGCTGAATAGCTCCTGGTATCTCTCCCCAAACACCAGACACAGCCTAATGCAGGGAAGAATAATGATCTTTAATTTGAAATGGGGACCAGTTTATATGGGAAACAGAGGGGGAAGTGGTAAAATTACAATCAACACAGCACACTGTCCAGGGGTGTGGAAATTTTAAAAAATCTACTTGTCCAACGAACTAAGTAGTAGTCCAATCTACTTGTCCCTCAGGACGATCTACTTGTCCTGATAATTTCAACAAAATAGTGTTTAAATAGAGGTCTTTATTCATAACAGCCTATAGAGGCAGCGTCAGATACATGTGATGAATAAAGACCTTTATTTAAACACTATTTTGTTGTGTGTATCTATGTATATGTATGTATATATGTATGTATGTGTGTGTATGTATGTATGTATGTATGTATGTATGTATATATATATATTAGGGATGCACCGATACCACTTTTTTAAGACCGAGTACGAGTACCGATACTTTTTTCAAGTACTCACCGTTACCGAGTACCGATACTTTTATTTTATGTCATGTGACCACTTTCCAATAAGAACAGACCTCATAAAAATGCCCCCAGCTCACATGTATATATCCCCCCGAGATATATGGATATTGCCCCAGCACATGGCTATTGCCCCAGCACATGGATATTGCCTCCAGCTCATAGATGCTGCCCCAGCACATGGATATTGCCTCCAGCTCATGGATACTGCCCCAGCTCATGGATATTGCCCCAGCTCATGGATACTGCCCCAGCTCATGGATACTGCCCCAGCTCATAGATACTGCCCCAGCTCATGGAGATACTGCCCCAGCTCATGGATATACTGCCCCAGCTCATGGATACTGCCCCAGCTCATGGATATACTGCCCAAGCACATGGATACTGCCCCAGCACATGGATATTGCCCCAGCACATGGATATTGCCCCCAGCTCATGGATACTGCCCCAGCTCATGGATATTTGCCCCCCCAGCTCATGGATAATGCCCCCAAGCTCTCATGGATGCTGCCCCAGCTCATGGTATACTGCCCGCAAGCTCTCATGGATATATGCCCCAGCTCATGGATAATGCTCCCCAACTCAGACCCCAGACCAGACATGGGGCGGCTGTTCAAATGCTCTATCGGCATTCGGACAGCCGCCCCTGGAGCTCTCCAGCATACTTACCTTCCCGAGCGGCGCCGACAAAGTCTTTGCGCGTGCGCTCGTTGAAGGACCCCAGCCGCGATCACGTGGGACTCCCACGTGATCGTGGCTGGGGTCCTTCAACGTGCGAAAGCGCAGAAACTTTCCCAGCATCGCTCAGGAAGGTAAGTATGCCGGAGAACTCCAGGGGCGGCTGTCCGAATGCCGATAGAGCATTCGAACAGCCGCCCAAGCCCCTCGGATGCTGGCTTCCGGTATTGGGGGCGTCCCTGGAATTAGTCCGCAGTCCGACGGGCTTCTAGCCCGCCGGACTGCATCTAAGAAAAAACTACTCGCACGGCGCCCGGATCATCATGTCCCAGGCTTGGGCGATACAGTTCCCACACCCCTGCTGTCTATACGGCTGATCGTCCTCTGCGTTCTTCAGTTTGCGGCCGTGTTCGTCAGTTTATCGGATGCGTTCGGCAGTTTATCGTCAGCGTTCGGTGGTTTATCAGCAGTGTTCGATGGTTTATCGGATGCGTTCGGCAAGTTTATCGGTGGTGTTCGGCAGATCCATTCGGTGCAATACTGAATTCACCGCAGAGTCAGCAAATTGAGATCACCGAAGGACACCCGAACAAGAGAGCACAGAAATTTCGGTGCTCTCTGAATAACCCCCATAGTGTGGGCAAGATTGAAACATGTGCCATGGATGGTGTTGAGTTTTAGTTACAGCATGTTCATAGACTCTTCTAATGAATTCAGAAATGTATCTACACAGATCTGTAATATCACCTTGTGTTAACATAGTTGCTGTTAAACCAAAACCAATATCCGACACACTGGAAAGTGGGTGCAAATCCAACAACAGGACTCCTTCAATATCCTAATCATAAACAATATCTAGTGTAATAGGATGGCTGCACCAAAAGAACTAAAGAATAACAACCGTAGCAAATATATAGGGCAGTATTACAAAGCTGGTGCTAACTTAACCAGAGCTGTTGTAAACTTAGCAGCTCCATAGACTAAAATGGCTCTGGTAAGTTTACAACAGCTCTGGTTAAGTTAGCACCAACTTTGTAAAACTGCTCATAGTCTTTATTCAGTATATAAAATATAAAATATATTAAGTCAAAATATAAAGTCATCGCAATAAGCATAAAGTCACAAGGAAAGAAGAATAAACAGGTGAGTATATATACAAAACATGTAAGTCAAAATACAAGCAAAAGCAAAAAATGAATCAAACAAAAGCTGGGGGAAAATTAGCCACCAGTATTGAATCAGAAAAAATTAAATCCGCATATGATATATATGTATGTATATATATATATATATACAGTTGTGTTCAAAATTATTCAACCCCCAATGCTGTAAAGGGTTTTAGGGAATTTAGTGTACATTTGTAATTGTATTCAGAATGAAATCCTACAAGGACTTTTTAAAGAACCATATGCAACTAAAATGACATCAATTGGTTTTGTAATACAGTAGTAAATGTTTCTTTTGTGAATTCTTCATTGACACAATTATTCAACCCCTTAAAGACTACCACTCTGAAGAACAAAGGTTCATTCAAGTGTTTTCAATCAGGTATTGAAAACACCTGTGGATGTCACGGAGCAGCAATAAAGCATTATAAGCACCAATTAGGCAGCTTTAAAATGACTGTGATACTCAGCTCCTTCTAGACATTTACTGGTGTGGTTACAAACATGGTGAAGTCAAGAGAATGGTCCAGGAAGAGGTGATTACCCTTGCTGTCTCCAAAGAATAAGAGTCGACTGCAGTATGCCAAAAGTCATGTGGACAAACCACAGAAGTTTTGGGATAGTGTTCTGTGGACTGATGAAACAAAATTAGAACTGTTTGGGCCCATGGATCAACGCTATGTTTGGAGGAGGAAGAACAAGGCCTATGAAGAAAAGAACACCTTGCCTACTGTGAAGCATGGCGGGGGGTCAATCATGCTTTGGGGCTGTTTTGCTTCTGCAGGTACAGGGAAGCTTCAGCGTGTGCAAGGTACCATGAATTCTCTTCAGTACCAGGAGATATTGGATGACAATGTGATGCAGTCCGTCACAAACCTGAGGCTTGGGAGACGTTGGACCTTTCAACAGGACAATGATCCCAAGCATACCTCCAAGTCCACTAGAGCATGGTTGCAGATTAAAGGCTGGAACATTTTGGAGTGGCCATCGCAGTCACCTGACTTAAATCCGATTGAGAACCTCAAAGTCTGTAGCGCTGTGTTTAAAACCTTACTGTGGCAGAGACCATGGTAAAATTATGCTGGACAGACACAGAAGACATTGGGACTACGTTTCCTGGCATGCTTTGCAAACAGAGACAGGAAGTGGGTGGGACAGGGACGCTGTACATCCTGAGCCTCGTGGAAAGCATGCTCAGTGTGAGCTGGGAGCTGGAAGGAGAAAGAAGCAGGCAGGGCTGTTCAGGATCGTGACCAGGCCAGAGCGCAGGGGCTACCTCGCTGGTGCTG
Organism: Leptobrachium leishanense; assembly: GCA_009667805.1. NCBI lineage: Eukaryota > Metazoa > Chordata > Amphibia > Anura > Megophryidae > Leptobrachium > Leptobrachium leishanense. The sequence goes on from CM019065.1 coordinate 130,725,781, forward strand.
GGGGATCAGGACAGTGACCCTGCAGAGATCTGTCTACATCAAGCTGTGAAGTCTGAGGACAGAGATAGCTGGGAGAGCGCTCCAGGGAGTGCATGAGAGAGGATGCAGTGTTGCAGAGTGGAACAGTGACTAGGCCGGAGCGCAGGTGCGGCCTACCAGGATTCCAAGAGGGGTTACCCAGCCTTGTAAGAAGGTGACCCAGTGATCCACAGGCATCCCCAAGCTGCTGTCAAGGAAGCGGAGGACCCCTGAGTTAGGAGTACCGCAGGTCCATTGGATGGGAGAGCAGGCGGTAGCTGGACAAGCCACGGTCGGAGCAAAGAGAACCCGACAACAGATCCAGTAGCCATTATCCTAGCAAGGCATCGAGCGGAGGGACGTCCTGGGTCAGCGGAACCTTGGTGATCCAGCGGATGGGTGAGAGGCCTCCAAGGCCGGTTTTTACAAAGTCAAGAAAGTGCGCTGTTGTGTATTTCTGAAACCCACAGGGCCCCAACTTGACTAGTCGAAGACATCGTTTAAAAGATTCACTGGCCAGTTGAATAGTACCCGGGTACCACAACACACACATACACTCACAGTTCGGGACTTAACCTGTTCGGGACTCACTCCCTAGTATCTAAAGAAGGGGAAAAGATTTGCATCTTATTTTGTTTTCCGCTGCGTGTTTCCCGAATTACGAAGCATTGTATTTTTCTGTTCGGTCGCGCATTTTTCAGAAATACGAAGTATCGCATTTATTTTTCCGCTGCACGTTTACCGCGATACGAAATACTGTAAATATATCTACGAACACCGTGTCTCATTATATGCCTTTTTCTTTAGTAAACAATATAATTTATAAAATCCACAACGGTGCTGGAGTATATTTATTCCCTAGTGCGGGGAGACTGACCCGTGGTTCATTTTCAGCGGCTCCTCCGGGAGTGAGCGCTACACGTGGGGCTCGTTTCCGGATTCAGTCTCTGGAAAAAACGCATTTAAAGGGTTAAATATGGATCCAGAAGAAGCAGCAGAGTGGTGTAAAGCACAAAATGGCCAGTTAGGGTTGAGTGTAGTAATGGACATTCCTGCAGGCACCTGGGCAGAAGAACAGATCTGCCAGGCCATGGCAGCGTTGGCACCTGACCAGCAGGGATTCATAGTGGACGTTAAAGTGAACCCAGAGACTTCTCACACATATGTTCTTTTCGAGTGGAGAAAGGGTGTTCCAGTGTGTTTTCAGGGCGCGAGTGTGAAGCTGACCGACGATGTGGAGGTTCGACTGGTCCAGCCAAGTACGCCACGTGGTGATCACGCGAATGCTCCCGTGACTAGACCAACAACGTCAGGAGACGAGACACCTGATGCTACCCCTACCTCAATTGCAGGGTTCCCTCCGCTACATTCTTTACCACTATGGGGAAGCTGGTGGAAACGTTGGCCCAAAACTCAGCCGCGTCTGCAAATTATGGATATCGCAAGTTCGGGGTCTGTCCGGTAAGGTCCCTGTGCCAGCTGGAGAAGAGGACTTTGACACTTGGATAGACCAGGCAGTGCAAGCTGTGGAAGAATGGGAAGTTGCGGACACCGTGAAGAGACAAAGGTTGATCGAGAGCTTAAGAGGTCCTGCTTCAGATGTCGTCCGAAATCTGAAAAGAGACAAGCCAGGCTGCACTGCTGCTGAGTATCTAGAAGCTTTACAGGAAATTTTTGGAGGAGTGGAGGATTGTGCCAAGCTTATCCACAGGTTCTCTCACACCTATCAAAAAGGAAGGAGAAGAATTGTCCACCTATGTCTGGCGGCTGGATAAAATCCTCCATCAGGTTATTCTAAAAAGAGGCATGGAGCCGAGTCGTGCAAGCAAAGCTTTGATGGATCAAATTTTCAAAGGTGCACTCCCACTGGATCCCATAATGTTGAAATTTCACACTAGATACCAGAGCAAGAGACTGACCTATTCCAAACTGGTCAAAGCTATCCGAGAAGAAGAGGCTTTAATTGAGGCTAAAAAGATTGCTAATGCTTCACATGCAGGTTTCACCGCAGAAGTAGAAACTCTTGGTGTAGCGGACATACAGACTGAAGTGATGGCTTTGAAAACTCTGATGTCGAAAATTATAGAGTTGATGACGTTGCTGTCTTCTAGGATTGCCGTACCTGAGGAGGGAGAGGCAGTGCAGAGTATTCCTGCTGGAGAACCCTCTGGGTCGTTGATCTGCTACAACTGTGGGGGGGTTGGTCACTATCGACGTGACTGCCCCAGCCCACCCAAACCGCGAAGAGGACAGACGTTTCTAGCAGATATACGAATGACAAGAGCGGCTGTGGTTCCTAACAAGGGGTTTTCCAATGAGGCGCAAGAAGAAAATGTGCCCACACGCTCGAGGAAAAGATGTTTCGGCTGCAGGGAAAAGGGTCATTTCAGGGCTCAGTGCCCAAACATGAGGCCCATAGAGATCGGTCGAAGAACTCCTGAAGGCCTTGAAGGAGCAGTCGCCTGTCTTGCAAGGGGAGAATCTTAGAGGACTCCGGTTGAATGAGCAAACTGGGTCCCCACCTTGTACTACAGCGGAGAAGTTCCCTGACAAGTTGATCGGTCCTTCGTCCATCATCCCGGTCCAAGTGGAAGGGGTCTACACAAAGGCTCTTCTAGATTCAGGTGCTCAAGTAACTCTGATTTACCGAGATTTCTATCAGAAACATTTGAAGCATATACCCTTGAAGAAGTTGAAGGATCTTGAAATCTGGGGTATGGGGACTGAGAGGTTTCCCTATGATGGATATCTACAGGTGAAGCTGGAATTCAGTTCAGCGACCATTGGACAACCGGCAGTATGTGACACGTTGGCCATTGTGTGTCCTCGTCCCTCGGGAACTAATCGAAGTTCTATGATAGTGGGGACGAACACTGACTTAGTGAGATGTTTTCTAACCCCGCTGAGGAATGAAGAGAGTTCTGCTCCCAAGAAGGCACACTCGATGTCAAGGCCGGTATGTCAACGGATGGTCGAAGAACAGAGAGCCCCTGCAGAAGTGAGGCGGCTGAGGAAAGCGGAAGGAACAGAGAAGGTTATGCAGTCCAGAGAAGTCCCCGAAATAATCTCTGGAAGAGTTCTGAAACGGACAAGTGAGAGAGTTTCCGTCAGCGTATGCAATGTGACTGACTCTTCAGTAAATTTGAAGGCACGGATGTCGATCGGGCAAGTGGCTTCTGTTAAGCCCCTCTCCACTACCGATCTAGGGGGGGAGTGAATAAAGTGATTCAAGCTGAACGGTTCTACCCTAAAGATGCTCCTATCTCGTTCAAGCGGAAAAAGCGGGTTCAGTCTCCAATACTCAAGTCGGAAAATTCGTTCTCCAGGTATGAGTCTGACGTGGGATGGGCTAAGAGCACTAAACGCTGCATTCGTCTCCAGGATGATAAGCCTTCTCGAGAAAGGTCAAGGCGAGCTTCATCGAGAGACCTAATTGAACCGAAAAGAACCCAAGGAGTGGTTGGAACAGAGGGAATGAGAGTCATGGCTGCGGGTGTTCCTGAACTATATTGTAACCCTGCACAAAGAAAGCTGTTGCGACTATGCGAAGGTTGCCCAAAGTGTCTGCCACGCTAGCTGAGGTAGTTAGGGACATGAGTCAGTTTGAGGATGTATATCTGACCCGTTGTATGTCTGCTACTGAACCTGAATGTATCGCTTAATGTAAATATTGCAATGTTATGTATCTGTTATACCTCCTTGGAGAGACCCAAGAGTTCTAGGAGGGGGAGAGTGTAGCGCTGTGTTTAAAACCTTACTGTGGCAGTACCTATTTTGGCCACCGGAGGGAGACAGAGACCATGGTAAAATTATGCTGGACAGACACAGAAGACATTGGGACTACGTTTCCTGGCATGCTTTGCAAACAGAGACAGGAAGTGGGTGGGACAGGGACGCTGTACATCCTGAGCCTCGTGGAAAGCATGCTCAGTGTGAGCTGGGAGCTGGAAGGAGAAAGAAGCAGGCAGGGCTGTTCAGGATCGTGACCAGGCCAGAGCGCAGGGGCTACCTCGCTGGTGCTGGGGGATCAGGACAGTGACCCTGCAGAGATCTGTCTACATCAAGCTGTGAAGTCTGAGGACAGAGATAGCTGGGAGAGCGCGCCAGGGAGTGCATGAGAGAGGATGCAGTGTTGCAGAGTGGAACAGTGACTAGGCCGGAGCGCAGGTGCGGCCTACCAGGATTCCAAGAGGGGTTACCCAGCCTTGTAAGAAGGAGACCCAGTGATCCACAGGCATCCCCCAAGCTGCTGTCAAGGAAGCGGAGGACCCCTGAGTTAGGAGTACCGCAGGTCCATTGGATGGGAGAGCAGGCGGTAGCTGGACAAGCCACGGTTGGAGCAAAGAGAACCCGACAACAGATCCAGTAGCCATTATCCTAGCAAGGCATCGAGCGGAGGGACGTCCTGGGTCAGCGGAACCTTGGTGATCCAGCGGATGGGTGAGAGGCCTCCAAGGCCGGTTTTACAAAGTCAAGAAAGTGCGCTGTTGTTTATTTCTGAAACCCACAGGGCCCCAACTTGACTAGTCGAAGACATCGTTTAAAAGATTCACTGGCCAGTTGAATAGTACCCGGGTACCACAACACACACATACACTCACAGTTCGGGACTTAACCTGTTCGGGACTCACTCCCTAGTATCTAAAGAAGGGGAAAAGATTTGCATCTTATTTTGTTTTCCGCTGCGTGTTTCCCGAATTACGAAGCATTGTATTTTTCTGTTCGGTCGCGCATTTTTCAGAAATACGAAGTCTCGCATTTCTTTTTCCGCTGCGCGTTTACCGCGATACGAAATACTGTAAATATATCAACGAACACCGTGTCTCATTATAGTAAACAATATAATTTATAAAATCCACAACGGTGCTGGAGTATATTTATTCCCTAGTGCGGGGAGACTGACCCGTGGTTCATTTTCAGCGGCTCCTCCGGGAGTGAGCGCTACAAGTCCTTGTAGGATTTCATTCTGAATACAATTACAAATGTACACTAAATTCCCTAAAACCCTTTACAGCATTGGGGGTTGAATAATTTTGAACACAACTGTAAATAAGAGAGAAACACACCCATCCACAGAACATGTTAAAGGAACACTCTACTCAAAAAATCACCCCCCGTTTTTTTATCCTAACCTATCCCTATTCCCTTAATAAAACTTTAGATTTTTTTTTTTTTTTTGTAACTGTAATACTTACCCTAAAATCCTCTTGTTTCCAGCGGCGTCTTTTTTTTTTTTATACTCACCTCCCTCCTCTTCCGCTCCCGTCCTTCTTGCTGCGTCTTGGCTTCTGGTTTACGTGAGAAGCGCGCATGCGCGGATCTCACATAAGCCAGCCAATCGGCAGGCTTCCTCCCGGCTCCCTCTGAGGATTAGTGTTGCGCGCAAGAGGATGCGCGCAACACTAACCCTCAGAGGGAGCCGCCAGCTTCTGCGGTGAGTAGGAGATGTCATCGCGCTGAAAGCGCGATGACGTCTCCTACTCGGCAAAAGTCGGCAGAAGCGGGAAATATGATTCCCGCTCTGCTGACTGACAGCTGGGAGGGCGGAGTAAACTCCTCCGCCTCTCTCAGCTGTTTTCAGCTTTTTCAGCTGAACCGCTGAGCGGAGGGAGGGGGGACAGGGGGCAGGATACTCCGGGCATCATGACCACCTAAAATAGCTTAGGTGGTCATGTTGCCTAGAGTGTCCCTTTAAGCGTTCTTGTCCCTTTGTCATGCCCCATGGCTACCACCATCCTGAAAACCCCCCCTGGTGGTTCACTTCCATCCTGTTCCTGCCCTGCAGCCAGCAAACCAGCATCCAGCAGTGCAAAAGTTAAAACACAAACACGTGACACACGAAATAAAGGGCTCAGCCCCACTCACACTCACTGCTGGTTCATTACGGCTAATGCTCACGAAGAGTGAACATCCTTGCTTCATTGCTATTCTGATTCCTGATCCTGATTTCCAATACCTGGTTCCTGCTACTACAACCATCATACCCATCATCCCTCTGCTATCAACCTGGTCAGTCATCATATTCATCCACCCTCCTCTATCCTTATCCTCTGTTTATTTGTGCAGACCACTGCACGCTGGGCTCATACTCTCCTCACCCCTGGTGCCACCCCGGTACCATCCCTCACCGTGACAGAATGAACCAGCCCAATACTAATGAGCCCGCAGTGCTGCACTTAATGGTGGAGCTACTGAAAACCACCTTCCAGGAGCTATTCAAGAACCTGGCTGATACCCTGATGCAAATGCTGCAAACTTTTCTGGGCACCTCAACTAAGGTGTGCGCTCCTCCAAATAAACGTCGTGATCCCCTATCTCCTGAAGAGCGTGTCAGGAGACAAAATAGCAATTTGTGCCTGTATTGCGGGGCAGGATCGCACTGGATATCGAATTGCCCAGAAAAAAACCCCAGATCAGCGTTTGTTAAACCAGCATCGGTTTCCAAGCCAGCTGCAACTCCCAAACACGCTCAGGTGCGTAGAGCTCTGAAGCAGCCCCAGGCTTCCAGGCCTGCTACAGCCACTGTGTCTACACCTGCTTCTAAGAGACCTGCCGTCCCTAGGCCGGTACCCCTACCCAGACCGGCCCCCATGAGATTTCCTGAACCCAATCCTGCACCTTGAACAATTCATGCACCTATACCTGTCCCCAGACAAACTGTACCCAGGCATGTGACGTCTCTAGAGGTCAGCGACACCCCCATGGACTTTGAAGATACATCCATAGAACCGGAGCCGATGGACGTTATGTATATACAGGTTCCAGGCGTACCTACTCCTATCACTCCCAGCCAGAATGTACCACGTCAGACAGCCCGACGCTCCAAAGGACCTCCAAGTCAAAATACGGGGTCTTTGGGGTTCGATGCTCCCATCAAGGGGTGGCGTAATCTCTATTCCTCATCCAGCGATGACCTCGAGTGGGGTTATGGTGAGGAGGTGGTAGAAGGGGATGAGGACAGTGACTCCTGGCTGTTCAACTATCCTTCCCTTGGTGAGGAATCAGAAGTGGATTGGGAGACACGGAGAAGACACCTACCCCAATGCCATCTTCTTATGTGGGCACAAGATTCAACGGTGATTCTGCCTCCTATCTCTCGCCCTCTGTCGCCAACGCCAGACGTTCAAGGGACATTCCTGTCACTCCAGATCCCTTACCTGAGGACCCAGCTCCCTATACAGTGCAGGGCATCTATGCTGTACCCACCTCTGTGCCATCCGACTATGTGGGCACCCTCATTCCTGACACATCAGCTGACCCATCACCGGAGGACCAAGTCACTGCTTCGAATGGGACTGTGGTGCGTCGCAAAGACCTTGACATTTTTGAAAAGGGGTTACTCCGGCGTAGGGAGATCGAAGAGAGGATGCCATCTGGGTACATGGGCACCCTCATTCCTGAGACATCACCTGAGAAAAAAGAGCGTAACCCCAAGATCCCTGAAGACTCTGATGCAGACTTCGTTTTGTCTCGTGCTTGCTTTTCACCCATCGCGACTGAGGACGATGAAGAGAGAATGCCATCCGGGTACATGGGTACTCTCATTCCTGACATGTCTGCTGCCTCCAGGAAAACCAAGACCAAGGCACGACGGCGTCAGAGGAAGGCACGTGCCCAACCCTGTACCACTACTCCTGACCCCCGTTCTGCCCTCCAGTGGTGTGATGAGTACTGGTCCCAGCACCCACCAGAGTGACCCGTGCCTGGTCATGGGCAGTCCTGCTGCCATCCTTGGTCACTCGGAGCGTGACCTGAAGGGGGAGGTACTGTCATGCCCCATGGCTACCACCATCCTGAAAACCCCCCCTGGTGGTTCACTTCCATCCTGTTCCTGCCCTGCAGCCAGCAAACCAGCATCCAGCAGTGCAAAAGTTAAAACACAAACACGTGACACACGAAATAAAGGGCTCAGCCCCACTCACACTCACTGCTGGTTCATTACGGCTAATGCTCACGAAGAGTGAACATCCTTGCTTCATTGCTATTCTGATTTCTGATCCTGATTTCCAATACCTGGTTCCTGCTACTACAACCATCATACCCATCATCCCTCTGCTAGCAACCTGGTCAGTCATCATATTCATCCACCCTCCTCTACCCTTATCCTCTGTTTATTTGTGCAGACCACTGCACGCTGGGCTCATACTCTCCTCACCCCTGGTGCCACCCCGGTACCATCCCTCACCGTGACACCCTTTCTGATAAACTATATTTATTGTCTCTTTGGGGACAATCATTTTTCAAAAAAGCACTAATGAATACTTAATTTGCATTTATTTTTTTGGTAGGTTGACTTTATCTGGATAAATCGAGACCAGAAGTTTTTTGAGTGGTTCGTGAGCCTCCTAACAAAACTTGAAATGGACCAAGTTGAAGATGAAGAGCCACAGGGTAATTGTTCCTGCTTTTAATAATGAAAATACATTATACAAACACTACAGCATATTGAACCTAAGGACCATTTTTACCAATAATTTAGCCCTGTTCCAGTGTGATCCTTATGCATAAACGTTAATTAAAATTAATTGACAAACTAGTGATTCTCACGCCTGTCACTTTTACTCTAAAGATGTATGCTTTTTTTAATTTCCTTTTTCCCGGGTTGGTCGCTTTATTGTAGAGAATACAGAATAGACAGAATGTACATATTCTGTGTTTGTTGGTTGGCTAATGAATTATACCACTGGTATCTGAGGTCCATTTCATTACCATGTAAAAAATACACAATGTTGCTAAGCAATAATGAAGTAAATATTGAGATGCAGTCAATTATCCTGCTCCTTATCAAGAAAATCAGGTAGGGCACCTTAATGAACATTAAGTACCAATTTTCCCAGCATTGGGCTGTTCCTTGACACATTCCCCTGTGTACAAATATATATTGCCATATAGCATTATTCTGGTCTACATCTACACACGTTGGGCCAAATTACATAGTTGGTGCTAATTTAACCAGAGCTGTTGTAAACTTACCAGAGTCATTATAGCCTATGGAGGTTTTCAGTTTACAACAGCTCTGGTTAAGTTAGCACCAACATTGTAATATGGCCCGTTATGTTTTTTAAAACCTCTCTCCATATGTTGTATACTTGCATAGGTCATTTCCTAGAGATGCATATGTATATGACATCAGCTCTCTGCAAGAACGACATGAAGGCTATTGGCCTACAAATGGCACTGGACCTTCTGGCACAGAAAGAGAAGAAAGACTCAATCACGGGCTTGAGGACCCGGACCCAGCCGGGAAGGCCTGACTGGATGAAGGTACCACCTGATGGCTTTGTAATTGTCTGGTAAATAACATTGTAATTTTAAAGGAGATAATCAACTTGTCTACGATTTCCTTTGTTCTAGGTGTTTCAGAAAATTGAGCAGGAAAAAAAGGGAAAAGTACAAGTTTTCTTCTGTGGTTCTCCAGCACTGGCAAAAGTAATAAAAGCTCAATGTGAGCAGTTTAACTTCAAATTTTTCAAGGAACATTTCTAGTAAAATGTCCTCTTCGCTCATAAGCCAAGACTAGATCCTTCAGATTAACTGTGTACTGTGAATTTGTGGGCTGTTTAATACCTCCAAAAATCTGATTTCAGATCTTTCAGTATTAATTGACAAATATACTATAAAAATAATAAAATGATTTTGCATCCTTCTTTAAAGGGGAAAAAAAGCTAAATGAAAACCAAGTAGATAGTGTCACTGACATGCCATATTTAGGTTTGCAAATATTTCAACTATGCTGTAAAAGAATACAGTGGCGATCATAAATGATCATTTTTATATGGCGCATATGATATAAAATAAAAAAATCAAATATATACAGTATGTATCTAAGCAGTGATGTTTTAAAGAGCACATGCAAGTGCATAAACAAATTCCAGTGCTACATGGAATAGAGAAACATTAAAAAAAATAAACAATGGTAAACGTGTCCTTTGTTTTCTTTGTGTCCCTCAAAAAAACAGAAAATATAAAATCGAATGGTGTAGAGCCAAATGCAAAACGTCCAATTTATTAATAAGTTAGGAAACAAATTCACTTCTTCCAGAGCCTCACAAATCCCGGCTCTGGGCAGTAGAACTCTTGGCCAAACAGAGAGTGACAAAACCCTTCTTTGTCAAGAGATCACCTCGACATAATCTAAAGGCAGAGAGGCAGTTGTTCCCCAAAAATCAAGATATCCATGAGAGGAATGACATGCGAGAGGGGTAAAGATATTTAATTATTTATTTATAAAGGATTTTACCAGGAAGGATACATTGAGATTTCTCTCGTTTTCAATTATATCCTGTGTTCAAGAACATTGAATTGTTACAGAAATACAAAGTAATACAAAGCAAGATATTAAAAACAAAACACAAATATACAGATTAACAGAAAATACATATATTCACTATGTTACATGTTTACAGGTGCATTCTGTATTGAGGTATGTTAATAGGGAGCTGTTAAGGAACTTTAAACTGGGGGAAGATTTGATGGCGTCTGGGAGGTTATTCCATAATTGTGGTGCTCTGTAGGAAAAGCAGGATCGAGACACTTTCTTTTTGTATTGTGGTATTGCAAGAAAGTTGAAGGTCCTGGATCGGAGGTTATAGGATGAGGGAACTGCTGAGGGAAGCAGCCTATTCAGGTAGGGTGGTAGCTTCCCATAAAAGCTCTTAAACACCAGATTGGAAAGGTGAAGGGTGCGTCTAGATTCCAGTGACGGACAGTTTAGCTCTTTTAATATGTCACAATGGTGGGTCATGTAGTTACATTGTAGCACAAAGCGGCAGAATGAGTTATACAGTGTAGTAAGTTTCTGAAGGTGCGTTTGCGGGGCAGCTGCATACACTACATCTCCGTATTCAATAGCCTAGGGATGCACCGATACCACTTTTTTAAGACCGAGTACGAGTACCGATACTTTTTAAAAGTACTCACCGATACCGAGTACCGATACTTTTATTTAATGTCATGTGACGCTTTCCAATAGGAACAGATCTCATAAAAATTTATATGAGATTGACCGCAGCTCACATGGATTTGCCCCCAGGTCTCATGGATTTGCCCCCAGGTCTCATGGATTTCCCCCAGCTCTCATGGGTTTGCCCCCAGCTCACATGGGTTTGCCCCCAGCTCACATGGGTTTGCCCCCAGCTCACATGGATTTGCCCCCAGCTCACATGGATTTGCCCCCAGCTCTGATGGATATGTCCCCCAGGTCTCATGGATTTGCCCCCAGGTCTCATGGATTGGCCCCCAGGTCTCATGGATTGGCCCCCAGGTCTCATGGATTTGCCCCCAGGTCTCATGGATTTGCCCCCAGGTCTCATGGATTTGCCCCCAGGTCTCATGGATTGCCCCCAGGTCTCATGGATTTGCCCCCAGGTCTCATGGATTGCCCCCAGGTCTCATGGATTGGCCCCCAGGTCTCATGGATTGGCCCCCAGGTCTCATGGATTTGCCCCCAGGTCTCATGGATATGCCCCCAGGTCTCATGGATTTGGCCCCAGGTCTCATGGATTGGCCCCCAGGTCTTATGGATTGGCCCCCAGGTCTCATGGATTTGCCCCCAGGTCTCATGGATTGGCCCCCAGGTCTCATGGATTTGCCCCCAGGTCTCATGGATTGGCCCCCAGGTCTCATGGATTGGCCCCAGGTCTCATGGATTTGCCCCCAGGTCTCATGGATTGGCCCCCAGGTCTCATGGATTGGCCCCCAGGTCTCATGGATTTGCCCCCAGGTCTCATGGATTGGCCCCCAGGTCTCATGGATTGGCCCCAGCTCTCATGGATTTGCCCCCAGCTCGAACGCTGGCCGTGTGCATGTAAAGCACGCGGCCAGCGTTCCCCTCCGGCGCGCCAAATACTCACCCTTCCTGAAGTTCCGGTCTCTGGGCAGTGATGCGGTCACGTGGCCGCCGGGCGCATCTGTGACGCTGCCTCCAGCCGAGAGGCCGCGTCACAGGAGCGCCCAGTGGCCGCAGGAACGCATCACTGCCCAGCGACCGGAACTTCAGGAAGGGTGAGTATTTGGCGCGCCGGAAGGGAACGCTGGCCGCGTGCTTTACATGCACGCGGCCAGCTTCCCCAGCCCCGCGGATACCGGCAAGCCGGCCCAGCGCCGGCTTCCGGTATCGGCGGGATGTATCGGGCCGTTTGCACGAGTAACAAGTACTCGTGCAAATGGCAATATCGGCCCCGATACCGATACTAGTATCGGTATCGGTGCATCCCTACAATAGCCGGCATAAGCATTTTTTGTACAATCTGCTTTCTTACTGTGGGGCTCAGGCAGGATTTGTTTCTGTACAGGGCACCTAGTTTGGGGTGAAGTTTAGATGAGAGTTTTTCGATGTGGGGGCCAAAGGATAGATTTGGGTCTAACCACATACCTAGATATTTGAGAGAAGTGACTGTGGTCAGCTTGCCATTTGATCTTGTCCTGACACATAGATAGGGAGATTGTAATTTGTGTTTGCTGTACCAAAGAGCATCGTTACAGTTATGTCAGTATTTAGAAAAAGTTTGTTATCTTTGATCCACTTTTCTACCTCTGTGAATTGTTCTTGCAGCACAGCCTCCAGCTGCGCGAGATTTGATTTGCTGGTATAGATTACGTATTGTCTGCATACATGTGTACAGTTGAGGCTTTGCAGACATTGGGCAGATCATTTATGAATATCGTGAATAGCAGGGGGCCTAGTATTGAGCCTTGGGGTACACTGCAAGTGACTGGAAGGGGGAGGGAAGCGCTGTCTGAAATGGACACATATTACGACCGATCAGATACATATGTTTGAAACCAGGTTAGCGTGCCATCACCAATACCAGAGTTTTTAAGTTTTTGTAACAGGATGCCATGGTCTACGATGTCAAAGGCCTTGGCAAAATCAAGGCAGATGGCTCCAGTTAGCTTTCCTTGTTCCATGCCAGCTTGGGTATCATTGCAAACTTTTAAAAGGGCAGTTGTAGTTGAATGATTTGGACGAAAGCTCTCCAAGAGCAGTTGGCTACATAGACATAAGATGATTTTCTGTTTTTTTTTTGAGAAGTCCAGGCACTGCTTACAAAATTGTGTAAAGATTGGTGGTGATTATTTTGAGAAATGCTGAATAAACAAGCTTTCTTTGACAAAAATAATTTGAGTAAGCATCGTTGTTGCATTGCTTTTAACCTTACTTTTGAACCTCTCCTTGTATATACAAAAATATACATATTCTATGCATAATTTATAACTACAGTCAGTGTGCATCTCTATAATAACTCCACAAGGAGGTGATTTTCTTGTCACATAACAAATGCACTGTCAATGGAATAAATGTACTACTGTCAGCTAGAGTTCCTCTATTCTCCAAAAAATCTAGAATTACATCGCTGCATGTAAGTCTAATTCCAACTTTCTACTGTTAACTGCGTAACAAAGAAAAAGAGATGATTGTTCTCTCTTTTACATGGAGAAAAGAAAGCCTGAGTATTTTGTACTCCCAATAGCCTCCTTCATCTCTTTTATTTATACTGAAGTATCAAAAGGAATTGCTAACAAGCCAATCTATAAAGTGTGCTATTTCTTTTTTTCATATATAATCTGTTGCTTATCTGCACACACAGACAAGCAGGATTGCACGCTGGTCCTTGAGGATCATTGACAGCAGGAGCCGCTTTGTTTAAATTAAACTGTCAAGCTGAAAGCCACTTCTGAACACATTTACATGTCTAAAGGAAGCAAATCAGAGAGAGCAGCGCTTCCACTGAAGCTACAGATTATGGGTAGTTACATGCAATGAGTGCAAAGAAGCACTTATATTTAGAACATGAGTTCTTGGGGTTAAGTTGTCCCTCGGGTGTTGGGTGTTACAGCTAGGATAGAGATGTCTTGAAAAGCGGTACACAAAAACACAAGGGGCCCTATCTGTGGCACCTATGCTGTGGTAACTAAAATATACTCACCTCTCATCCAAGGTGTCAGGATCCGTATGCTCTGACCCCTGGCAGTCCCTTTAAGCCTACACATATGTTATATTCAAGCATATGTAATATGCACTTTCCTGGACTCTCTGCCTGAATATCTTCTCAAGCCCTGGAGCCTCGGCTGAACTCTGCTCTGGTTAATTAGACCTGCTTAAGAGGAAGCTACATCCTGAAGTCCACGCTTCCTCATTGAAGTCCTGACTGTGGACCTAAGCAGACCTTTCCTGGATACTAAACACACAACACCTAGGAAGTGTAAGGAGACTACTGCCACACTCCCCTAACTGACAGGGACATGGTGCCAGATATAGTCGCAGAATCAGGGAAAAACCACAGACCAGTCTTTATTGAAGGAAAATAATAAACAGAAATTATCAAAAAACAACCACACACAAAATCTTAAAAGAAAGGTACAAATAGGACACTTTCACGGTGGCCTGATAGCACCTCTTAACACAGAATGATACTTCACAGAACCACAATACGCCATTATACCAGACCACACACAAAGAAGCCCAGATGTACACAACATAAATGATGAAAGATGAAAAACACAGCACAGTAACTACTGTCACAGACCAATTTGCTAAGCAGACTGAATTACATAGTAGTGTATAAATGAAGCACAGCACCAATGCATCCAGGACCACAACGATGTGGATCCTATACAGGGCCAGTATAAATTAGGACAATCCCATTTCTTTTAAGATTTTGTGTGTGGTTGTTTTTTTGATAATTTCTGTTTATTATTTCCTTCAATAAAGACTGGTCTGTGGTTTTTAACAAATTCTGCGATTATTTTTGGCACCATGTCCCTGCTAGTTAGGAGAGTGTGGGAGTAGTCTCCTAAGGCTAGGGTCAGACGAACGCATTTTCACGTTGTCTGTGAAAAAGTGCGTTCGAACGAATGGACGTATTTTTTCACGGAGTACGCGATACCGGTCATACTATGCGCATTTTTCGTCCGTGATTTTGTACGGATCATCAATAAAACACTTTGTGCATCTGGACGTTATATAGGCTGGACATTAGTAGCGTCTGACATCTCCAAATCACACACACACACCGCTAGCGGACGCAGCGCACTCTGTACGTCTGTACTAGTGGTTTTACGTTCTCGAAAAAATGCGTTCATTTTCCACTTGCGTTGCGCAGCCGGACTTTCGTGCGACCGTACTTCGTATATTGGCCGTCATTGCCCGTCATCTGCTGCTAGTGCGGCCGTGATTAAGTGCGCCTGCACGCGCGTTCGCACTGCCTCAGTCTGACCCTAGCCTTACTCCAGGAGGCTCAAGTTTGTTTTATTACTTAAATTTATTATTTCTGAAAATATTCTGATAATGGTTCACCTTATATTATAAGGGATACTATATCATGATTCTTTCTATTTGGGATTTTTTTTTTTACCATTTTAGATAAAGTGTAAAACCAGAAACCCAAACTCTGCACTTTAATTTTTTTTAAAGAATAACAAACCATAAAAACAGAATCTTTCATCTCCAGTTGTCCAAAAGATTATTAAAAATAAATTCTCTATTACACAGATACTTGTTTTTTTTCTTATTTACAAATACATAGAAATATTAATAGCTATTTACAAACTAAAGGGGACCAAACTTTTTTTAACCATTTTATGCCAGGCAGGTGGTGCCCAGCAGGAGGGCTTTAACATCGCTGGGGCGTACTAGTACGCCCCGCTAGCCGACTGCTTCATGGTCGCATGTCATTGGCTGCCCGGGGACGGCCTGAATAAGGCCATCTCGCAGCAGCAAATGGCATGCCAGATAGTGGGCGGAGCCAGAGGAGGCCCATTGAAGTCAGTGGGGCGTACTAGAACGCCCCGTGGCTTCAAGGCCCACCCGCCGCAAATATGGCATCGTATACCCTGCGAGGGCAAAGGGCTAATGTGTTCTGGAGCTAATGAAAAAAACTAGCAGAGAAGTAAGCATGAGGGCCAACAGATTTTGTATTTCTTATAAAGTCAAGACTTTCTGTATCAAGCTAAACAATAGATTCCCTGACAAAGGTTTTGAATTTTCTCAACCAAAATATAGTCCTTACAGGCAGATGAAATACATAGCTGCATATAGCTGACACAACCTTTAGTCTCCCCACTAAAAAAGGCCTCTCATTTGTACACTGAAACATCCGCAGTTTACTCGTGTGTGTGGCTTGGTGTACTTGGTGTTGCTATTACAAACCCAAAACCATTGTGCTCACAGAATCATGGTTAAGGGGGGCGTGGCCGGCAGCGGAGGGGAATAGATGTGTTTGGATGGAGCTCCTCGACATGGTGACTTTTTAGAGACAATTAGGCTGAGTATCTCCATTTTTCTCCCAGTATTGGAGTCCCCCTGAGGCTGGCCATCAGGCGTGCATGGTCTGGAGCCCGTTTAGTCCCCCGCTCCGGACCACAGAGACCCGGGATTTGGCCGCCGACTCTGGGCCGCGGCGTTCACCTGGCGGCCATCTTGCGGCCTGCTCTGAGACATGGAGCCCTGCTCGGTGGCATCACTGCATAAATGGACCCTGTCACCTCTGGATGATGCCTTGCTACTGGCTGTGAAGACGGAGGGCCCCCGTCTCCCGGCCAACCAAGATGTCCCCACAGAGACTGCTGTCGCGGGACTCGGGGATCTTGTGTTGGGCGCCGCCGTCCTCTTCCAACCTGCGACGGTGGATGCTAGACTGGCGGCATTAGATGCCTGTCTGGCGTCGATTCCAGAGGACGACACTCGAGTACTTACAAAAGGTGATTGGCGCCGGCTGATGTGTGTGTTTATGACGGGCCGGGATGTGGCTAGCCCGAGGGAGCACGTGGTCGCGGCTGCCCCATCGCCGGACCCCACTGTAGGCCCGAAGCCTCCTACAGTCGAGGAGTACCCAGCTGAGGAGATTGTCTCACAGATGGCCAGGGTGGATGCTGATGTTGTAGAGGAGCCGCAAGGTGCTGACCCGAGAGATTTGACCAAGCTGTGCTCGCCCTGCCTCACATCGGGGGGACCCCAGCGGCGCAAGAGGACACCGGACGCACTGTCTGCACGAGACCCGCCGAACCGGAGGTCACTGAACAGGCGGCCGCGGCTCCTATGAGGTCTGTGTTGGGAGTGATGCTCGGGCCTGGAGGCCTGGATGCTGAGGAGCAGCTGAGCTGGTCCTGGTCCGGGCTGATGGCTTGGATAGCCCAGGGTGAACCATGGAGGCTGGGTGCACGACGTGCCCTGGGTTCTGCGCAATGGACCCTACATGAGACTGACGGTCCCACGGGAGCGGCCCTGGCAGTTCCCTGGCGAGATACAGGATGAAGAGGTTCGCTGACTCCTTTCTTCTCCTCCTGGTTCCTGGCCTGGCCCGTGTTGACTTCCCCCATCTCGATGACTACTTTTGCTGACTCTCCCCCTTCCTTTGTCTCTATGCTGAGATTTTTTTTTTCTCTCCGAGATATTATAGCCGTTCTTGCCGTCACTTGGATGTCTAGGTGCTGATTTTTGAAGCGACCTGAGATGACCTGCGGGGCGCTGCCTGAGATGGCCCCGATGCCGTTCCTGGATGCTGAATGAGGAGTCTCTTCCCCTGCTCCTTTCGGCGGATCTTCCCCCATCGCTGAACTGTTCCTTGATGACTTTTCTTTTATTTTATTCCCTTGCTGTGCTCTATTATGAGGACTTTTATTTTTACAATTTTTGTCTTCAGCGGCTGCCATTGTGGACATTTTTCGATATCCCCCCCCATTTTATTTCGATGTCCTATCATTAGAGACCCCTGTCTCTCCCCCCCTTCCCTTTTTTTTTTTTTTTTTTTTTATTAATTTACTTATTATTATTATTTATTTATTTATTTTTTGGCACTCTCCGTGTGGTCCCGAGGCGCGCCACTATGGCTCCGCTTGTCGTACTTGGCCCTCGGACTACCGGGCCTCGTGACGTTGTCCCTCCATGGCCTCCTTCGGGAGTGTGCCAGGAGTGTCACGGTTATGGCCTGTGCCTATCCCCCACACCCCTTCCCCCTTTTATTTTATGTTTTTTCCTATTTTATGAATATTTTATTTCTCTTTATACTTCTTATTTTTAGTTGTTTACCCTCGATGAGACCCCCCTCTTAGGGGATGTTTGCTAACATGTGATTTTCCTCAGATGACTTCTTTTGTTTTATACTGCTGTGTTTCTCTGATGACATTTCATGGCCCTGCGAGGTCATTCCATGCTTTGTATGTTGTTAAGCTGACTCTTTTTCAAAATAAAAACTTTGAAATATAAAAAAAAAAGAATCATGGTTAACCCCAAAAGTACAAGACTCTGCCATATCAATACAGGGGTATTCATGTTATAGAAAGGACAGAGCAAAGAGAGGAGGAGGAATTGTTATTTATGTTGAGGAGTCCATAAAGTTCACCCCCTTACAGAATCCTAGCTCCCCTGCCACCTTTGATTTCCTCTCTGGTTTAATTGAGATCCCATTCAGTAAATCAATCATTGTTGCTGGATTCTATCGCCCACCGAGCTCCCCAGTGCACTCCCTCTCTGACATAACTCAAATCCTTAAATAACCTACTTGCACAAAACCAAAAAAGTGAACTGCTGGTCCTCAGCGATTTTAATACAGATTGACTAAATCCTAAAAACAATAAACACTGCTCGCTGTTTAAAACCTTGCAGCTAATTCAATTAATCTCCTCCCCCACTCGCATTAATATGAAAAGCCCTAACCATACCTTGCTGGACTGGATTCTCTCCTCATATCCTGATAGAATACAGGAGGCAGGCGTTCTCGCTAATAGCTTTAGTGACCACTGTCTTGTGTACTGCGTGCGTAAAATAAAGACCACAAAATCTCCCCCAAAGGTAATAACCACCAGGTCTTTCAAAAAATTTATTCTTGAATCCTTCCTAAGTGATCTCAAACAGCTCCCATGGTACAGACTAAACCTAATCCCAGACCTAGACTGTGCAATTGCATACTTTCAGTCCGAGCTCCTGCAAGTCTGGAATTCCCATGCCCCGCTGCGTAAAGTGTGAGTAAGAGGGACCCATCTCCCCTGGGTTACAGCTGATCTTACACTAATGTACCAGCTTAGAGATTCACTGTGGTCAAATTTCAAGACTACTGGTTCCATGAACGATCACTATGAATACCGAAAATGCAAGAATGCATGCACAAAACAAACAAAAATGGCGAAAGCCCATTACTTCAATGAAAATCTAAACATTAACATATCAAACCCTAGAAACTTTTGGAAAACCATAAGTAACATACAATCGCCCCCATCCACCCACAACCCGCTGCTGTCAAAGTAAACAACCAAACCCTGCAATACCCCCTAGATGAAGCAAATGCCTTTAATGATTATTTTGTTGGATGTGCCACCACCCTTATTGCTAAGCTAGGAAATGACATGCAATCAGAATGGCCGCACGCAGGTCAGGCCCCTCCAACTGTGCAAAGACCCTGTATCAGACAGGAATTCAGTTTTAGACCAGTGCCTGTCATTGTCGTTACTAAACTTCTCCGTAACCAAAAAATTAAATACCAGTCTGGACCTGATCAAATACCAGCAATGCTGCTGAAAATCAGTGCACCGGCAATTGCAAATCCTGTCGCAACCCTAATCAATGAATCACTGGCGACTGGATACATACCCAAACGCTGGAAGACTGCGAGAGTGGTACCTATCCATAAAAGTGGTGACAGTACTTTGGTATCCAACTACCGTCCGATATCATTGCTCCCTGTAATGTCCAAAATTTTGGAAAAATGCGTCTACACACAATTACGTGATTATTATCAATATTGGAACTACTTAACCCCAGATCAATCTGGCTTTCGTCCAAATCACTCAACTACAACCGCCCTTTTAAAAGTCTGAAATGATATCCAAGCTGGGATGGAACAAGGAAACCTAACTGGAGCCATATTCCTTGATTTTGCCAAAGCCTTTGACACAGTAGACCATGGCATCTTGTTAAAAAAACTTAAAGACTCTGGTATTGGTGATCGCACGCTAACCTGGTTTCAATCATTTGTATCCGACCGATGGCAATATGTGTCCATTTCTGGCAGCTCCTCCCTCATCCTCCCAGTTACTTGCGGTGTACCCCAAGGCTCAATACTCGGCAGCCTGCTATTTACAATATTCATAAATGATCTGCCTAACATCTGCAAAGTCTCAACTGTACACATGTACACAGAAGACATCGTAACCTATACCAGCAAACCAAATCTCCAACAACTGGAGGCCGTGCTGAAAGAACAATTCACAGAGGTAAAAAAGTGGATCAAACACAACAAACGTTTTTCAAATACTGACAAAACGGTAACGATGCTCGTTGGAACAGCACCGAAACTACATAACTGGCAAAATCCCCATCTATGTGTGGGGACAAAATCAAATGGCACGCTGACCACAATCACTTCTCTCAAATATCTAGGTATGTGGTTAGACCCAAATCTATCCTTTGGTACCCACATCGAAAAACTCTCATCTAAAATTTACCCCAAATCAGGTGCCTTGTACAGAAACAAATCCTGCCTGAACCCCACGGTAAGAAAGCAAATTGTACAACAAATGCTTATGCCAGCTATTGATTACGGAGATGTAGTGTATGCAGCGGCTCCGCAAACACACCTCCAGAAACTTACTACATTGTATAACTCATGCTGCTGCTTTGCGCTACAATGTAACTACATGACCCACCATTGTGACATGTTAAAAGAGCTAAACTGGCCGTCGCTGGAGACTAAACGCACCCTTCACCTCTCCAACCTGGTGTTTAAGAGCTTTTCTGGGAAGCTACCACCCTATCTGAATAGACTGCTTCCTCCAGCAGTTCCCTCATCCTATAACCTCCGATCCAGGACCAGCACCTTACTTGCAATACCACAATACAAAAAGACAGTGGCTCGGTCCTCATTTTCCTACAGAGCACCGCAGTTATGGAATACCCTCCCAGACACCATCAAATCTTCCCCCAGTCTAATGTCACTCAAGAGCTTTCTATTAACATGCCTCAATACAGAATGCACCTGTAAACACGTAACATAATGACTATTTCCTACATATTTAATTTCTGTTAAAAAACCACACAAATATACAGATTATTTAATATCTTGCATTGTATTACTTTGTATTTCTGTACCAACTGTAACATTTTAATGTTCTTGAACCCAGGACGTACTTGAAAAAACTAGAGAAATCTCAATGTATCCTTCCTGGTAAAATCCTTTATAAATAAAATATTTCAAGCGTAAGATTGTAAATAATTTCATTAAAAGGTGGGAAGTAAATTCACCAAACAAGACAGAAAAGGCAAAAACTGAATGCTTGTTGACAGATATTAACAGACATTGAGAACGAGCAGATCTAACACTGGTCTGAAAATAAGAGCAATATGAAGCTTTACCAGTATCCCTCTCCATAGCGTAGAGATCTACACCGCATTTGGATGTGTCTGAAGACTTGGAGCTTGAGTACTTTAGATAAGACCTTGGTGCTTTTGAGGTTCTAGCTGGGAGCGATATAGAGTGCCTTGCTACCCATATACTCCATTTCACAGATTAGTCGTTGATGACATATCTTAAGCTTTGCATGCACAGTGTTGGATGACTTGCTTAGAGGGAAGAGGAGGGAGGGGGTTGGGAGAGAGTTTCTTAGTGCTCAGCAGATTATGTCTATAGTAACCCGTTTATAATGATTGCTTTATATCTGTTTGTCTGTCTATAAATGTCTGTCTAATACATATTTGTTATTATTATTCTTTATTTATAAAGCGCCAGCATATTCTGCAGCGCTGTGTATATATGTATCTGTCTACTTCTGTCTACATCTATCTTTGTAATCCATGCCCCTAAACGGAATACTTTTTCTCATAGAAACTTTTACATAAATCTCTTAGGCTGGGTTCACACCTCAGCGTTTTACAGCGTGTTCCTGCGCGCTGTAAAACGCCGAGACACAGAAATCCCTTGATTTCCTATGGGACCCGTTCACACCTGGCGTTTTACAGCGCGCAGGAACGCACTGTAAAACGTCCTACGCCCAAAGATTTTGGGAGCTTATTTGGGGCATATTTGCAGCGCGTTCACTTTGCAGTCTATGGGCGTGAACGTGCTGCAATGCGCGTTTGCGCATCTTTTACGTTTGCGCGATACGAGCGTAAAAAACGCGCAGGTGTGAACCCAGCCTTAATGCCCAGAGCGAAGGGTGATCCTTCATGCCACAGTTCCCCAGAGGTTTCCCCCACATGGGTTTTTCCCATTCTGCAAGCTGAAGGATGACACTCCGTGAGTCCAAAGGATGCACACATTATGGCTACTTTCCAGGCCAAATCTATAAAATATTTATGTCTTGTTATGGCTCATAAATCCCCTATCAATCTGTTATATGTTATAAAATTATCTTAATTTTACTTATACATATATTTAAATTATTGTTACATTTATTATCTCATTTGCTTTTTGTGAAACACAAACCTAATTTGCATAAATCCTAGTTGTTTTGGTATGGTTTGGAGGTACAATATTTTTTTTTCCTTTTTAGGTGGTAGAGGGGCTCAAGGTATAAGCTGATGGTCTACATACACAATACAGGGAATAAAATGATCCCAATAAAATGTTTCAATGTTAAACAAAATGCCAAAAGGAATGCCAATACAACAGCGTGACATGATAGATCAGAATTCTTTTCAGCACTTGTTGATGAAGAAGCGGCCTCAGTGTCAAAATAATTCTGTGGTGGTTATCCACAATATGACTCTGTTTGCCAGCTACTTTAAAACTTATTTTTCATATTTGGATTACAGTTTAAAGAAATGCCAGTAGGGATGCACCGATACCACTTTTTTAAGACCGAGTACGAGTACCGATACTTTTTTAGCAGTACTCACCGATACTGAGTACCGATACTTTTATTTTATGTCATGTGACCACTTTTCAATATGAACAGACCTCATATAAAAATGCCCCAGCTCACATGCATATATCCCCCCCCGAGATATAGACATACAGAATGCCACCAGCTCACATGGAGATCGCCCCCAGCTCACATGGAGATCGCCCCCAGCTCACATGGATATGCCCCCAGCTCTCATGGATATGCCCCCAGCTCTCATGGATATGCCCCCAGCTCACATGGATATGCCCCCAGCTCTCATGGATATGCCCCAGCTCTCATGGATATGCCCCAGCTGTGTGTGTGTGTATATATGTGTATATATTACACATACACACACACTGGCACACTTTCAGACCCCAGACCAGACTTGGGGCGCTGTCCGAATGCTCTATCGGCATTCGGACAGGCCCCTGCAACTCATCGTGGTCATACTTACCTTCCACGGTCGACGCCGGCAAAGTCTTCGCACGTGCGCTCGTTGGAAAGCCCCCAGCCGCAATCACGTGGGAGTTCGTGAGATCGAGGCTGGGGGCTTTCCAACGAGCGGACGCGCGGAAACCTTGCCGGCGGCGCCCGTGGAAGGTAAGTATGACCGCGATGAGCTGCGGGGGCCTGTCCGAATGCCGATAGAAGCTCAATGCTGGCTTCCGGTATTGGGGGAAATATCGAGGGCACTGCACGAGTACCGAGTACTCCTGCAGTACCAGGTATCGGCACAGATACCGATACTAGTATCGGTATCGGTGAAACCCTAAATGCCAGTGTTTCATGGCACTGCATTACTGATGATTTTAGCCAGAATTGGCAACCCAGGCAAACACCAGCTAGTGGATAACTCCCTATGTAAGAAAAATTGGTGTGAACTTGGAAATTGGACTGAAATTGAATGAATGGTATGAGAGACACTAGTAGATGAAAAGAGACCTATGGGATGGATCAGAATGGAGAGAACAGGAAAATCAAAAGTAAAAATGCATATGGTATTTTTAGGGCTGCAACTAACGATTATTTTCATAAATGATTAGTTGGCTGAAATTTTTTTATTTATCCGATCCGATGAATTTATTAATTATAAATATATTTTTGTTTATAGTATAAAAAATATAAATCCGGAATAAATTTACATGAAAATTAAACAAACTAAACAATAGTGTAGATCATAAAAAAAAATGAAAACATATACAGGTAAAGTGCACCCACAAAGGGCATATGAATATGCACATACATATCAGTGTCTAACAACACTTAAATCACCCAAAGATATCTCCAGGACATCTGGAAAGCTTAAACTTTAAGGAACACTATGTAAAAATCAACCCCTCCACCTTTTTTTCCTTACACAATTTGCGTAGTGTACATATGCAAATTGTATAACTTGATTAACTTGCGTATTTTCGCACTAAAAATCCACAACCGTCTAGTCAGGGTGATGCTGTGTGCTCAGGTCAAACCTAACAGGGTTATTCAAAGAGATCCGAATTGTGGCCGAAAGGTAACCGTACGCTGAAATTCTGCTTACAGTTACCTTTCCTGGCCATTCGGCTATCCAGAGAGCAGGCAGTTCGCCAAATGTTGGCGAATTGCCTGCACATACGGTGCCTGTTCGTTGACTGTTTGAGGGCAGTGAAATCCCCATAGCTTCATCTATTCAGAGAACAAAAACCAGCAGTGAAAAGTTGCCGAATTGCCCTGCTGTTCGATGGTTTCATTCGGCAGATTTAATCAGGCGAATCCCATGGGCTTCAATGTTAAAAATATTCCCGTTTTATTCCAATATCTAATAAACCGTTGATTACAATATTCTGAAGTATAAAGTCTCTTATAGATTTTTTTAGGATCTTTTAGGCATTTTTCGGGATTTTGATTGCGAAAAAAATTTTTCCTGTTTTTTTTTAATCGTTTTTTGCTTTTTTCTGTAACAGCCCTTTTTATTATCATTCATTGGACCTTATATGTAAATTTCAGATATTTTCATTCTGTAGTTTCTTTGCAAACAGCGTTTCACTTTTTCAAACATTCAAGCGTACTGGTTTTTTTTTTACGCTCCATTCATCTGCGGTGTTGGCTTTTTCCGGCGGCTGCTCTGCGCTCTGATCGGCGGCTGCTTGGGTTCCTCCGGCATGTTTGGCAGGGTTAATCCAGCTGTTTTGCAGGTTTCAGTGAGTGTTCGGCGGGTTTTGCGGTGAGTGTTCGGCAGGTTGGCGGTGAGTGTTCATCGGGTTTGCGTCGGTTTTCCTTGTACTTCAGGGATCCTGTGGTGCTTGCTGACTACACAGCAGGGTCGCCGAAATAGGATCGCCCAAACGCACCGAATTGAAGAGAACAAAAAGTCACCGAACGTATGGTGACTTTTCGATTGTCTTTGAATAACCCTGTATGTCTGCTTTTTCCCTGAAAGAACACTGCTGTGGGTACTGTTATACTCTGATTCTAAACAGTGTATGCTGTACACAGACCGATTAATCGATAATGAGAATAGTTGTCAACAAACTATCGATAAGTTGTCAATTAACCCCTTAGGGACCACGGACGTACCATGTAGGTTTCCCTTAGACCCGCGGACATACATGGTACGTCAGGGTCCCCTAACCTCCCTGCCGCTCGATACTTACCTTCCTTGCTGGGCTCCCGTGGCGGAATGGCAAGCTGGAAGCCTGCCCCGCCTCTTCAGAGGGCCGGCGTGATGACGTCATTGGCAGGCGCCCCCGGCGCCTGCTGCAAAATGCAGGAATGGGAGGGGGGCTCCTTTGGAGCCCTCTATCTCTCAAACAGTTAAAGCTAGCAAAAAACGAATTGCACCGCTGGAAAGGGGAGAGTCTTCCCCTTTTCAGCGGTTTATAGCATTAACTATTTTGTTCCCGGATCGGATTAAAACCTAGGAGGTGGCTGACATCTTGGATGTCAACCAAGCCTCCGGGTCACCCTCCACCCACTGACATCCTCACCATATGTGTGAGGACATCAATGGGCCAGTTAACCCCCTAGCTGCCAAGTGGAGATAGCGGGATCCTTTGGATCCCCGTATCTCCCGATCCGTGGCAGCTAGAGGGTCAAGTTGTATATCATTAGAGAGGCCTGATCATGGCCAATGATACCAAGCTTGACCAAGTTTGTTGTAAAAATATTTTTTTTAAAAATAAAATGATAAAATTTAATTAAAAAACAAAATTGGGTTTATAAAAAAAAAAAAAAAAAAAAAAATTGTCTGGGGGTTTACTAAAATAGGACCTACGCTGGCATTTAAAAATGATGAGCATAAAACTATGAAAATGAGCTCATCGAACAGCAGTGAAATGGCTTAGCAGGGAAGGGGTTAAAAAGCAAAAACATGTAAAAATTGGGTATTTCTATTTTGAAACTATTTAGCTGGGGGTCTTTACTGGCGGTTGTAGATTTTGGGGATTAACCCCTTCACTGCTGATCCATTGCACATCCGTGTGCTGAGCTCATTTTTACCGCTTTTGCTCATCATGTTTAAACGCGATTAGAAGCCACGTTTTTATTATATGACCCAGAAATATTATTCTATTTTTTTTCGGCAGACTCAGCAGATTCATAATATATCATTTTTATATGTATACGTCATGTCCTGCCTGTATATTATAACAAAAATGCAATAACATTTGAATTTTTAATCATCTGCAGCGTGTAGTGGTTTTTTTTCACATTTTATCACATGAGCATTTGCGGTTATATTTTCTATGGGGTGCGCTTGTACAAAAATTAGAAAAGGGGACTCGTTACATTTTTTTGGGGGGGATTACGTGATTTTTAGCAAACGCACCCCATAGAAAAAAATCATTAGTGCAGCATCATTGTTCACATTATAATTGAAATGTGAACAATATTGCTGCATTAATAAACACCACACAAAAAAAACGAACACACTATCTTCACCAGGGCAAATCCCCAGGCAGCTAGGGGTTCCCTGGCTATCTGACATCATTGCGTTATGCGCGATCACGTCAGGAGGCGAGGGGAAACCCGGAGGTGGAATCGCCATCCAAGATGGCAGCCACCACCGGAGCTAGGCTGCGATTCGGTGCCGCATTCGGATTTTCATCTCTTTTATTATGCCAAAAACAAATTGACTTAAACTAAATTTCATTCATTTAAAAAATAAAAAAAAACGGCTTGTCTCTCATGACTAGGGATGCACCGATACCATTTTTTTAAGATCGAGTACAAGTACCGATACTTTTTAAAAGTACTCACCGATACCGGGTACCGATACTTTTATTTAATGTCATGTGACCGCATTTCAATAAGAACAGACCTCATATAAAATGCCCCAGCTCACCCATTGCCCCAGCTCATATGCCCCCAGCTCATAGTGCCCCTGCTCATATTGCCCCCAGCTCAGAGTGCCCCAGCTCAGAGTGTCCCCAGCTCAGAGTGCCCCAGCTCATATTTGCCCCAGCTCACAATGGCCCTTAGCTCAGATTGCCCCAGCTCATATTGGCCCCCAGCTTTTATTGCCCCCGCGCTCATCCAGTCAGGCTCCACCGGCGCTGTCAGGCTCCTCTGGCGTCTTAGTTCTTCGAGCGGCCGCAGGCAGAGGTTGTAGCCCGGCCGCTCGTTGGGAACCATGTGCACAGCCGCAGTCACGTTAACTCTGCGATCTCACTAGATCGCGGCTGTGCACATGGTTCTCAACGAGAGGCTGGGTTGCAACCTCTGCCTGCGGCCGCTCGAAGAATGAAAACGCCAGAGGAGCCTGACAGTGCGCCAACAAAACCGGCTGGCAAGCCAGCCCAGCGCTGGCTTCCGGTATCGGTTTAGGTATCGGTGGCCCCTGCATGAGTACCAAGTACTCGTGCAGGTCCCGGTATCGGCACCAATACCGATACTATCGGTGCATCCCTACTCATGACAATCTACTTGTCCAGATAAAAAATATACAGGGTTATTCAAAAGAGCCGAACTGGCCCCGAACAGTGAATTTCCCCGTAAAGCGCCATTTCCTGGCCAATCGACTATTCACAGCGCAGGCAGTTCGCCAGATTTTGGCAAATTGCCAGCAAGTATGATGGCAGTGAAATACACCATAGAGAAGCAATGGTTAATCTTTATTATTTCCACCCTACCAACCCCGAGGTCATCTCTACTATTATAAGGGAATTATGTCATGTGACAGAACTCCTCCTTATAATTAGTATTTAATTTCTAAACCCTTTTTTCCTTCCTTACCTGTGAGATTCTCAGATGATGATGATGTACACACCCCTGCAATCACCAGCCCATCCAACCTTCACAACCACGCAGTTAACCCATTGCTCGCCCCTCCCCTCTCCACCTGTGTTATCCCTACAGGCTCATATTGTTATCCTCTCCTATGATACTCCTTATTTTCTTTATGCTTACAGTAACTTCACTAACTACAGGGTGAGCCAGTCAAACCTGCATTTTTGAAATGACTGTAAAAAATAAACGGATGGATATTTCAAAATTTTATTGTTACTATCTTAATGTACATTAAAAAGCATTTAAGAAACAACATTCACTGTTTAAAAATAACTCCAGTAAGATGGTGTCCTTCCCTATTGTATGGGTGATGGTGTAAATCTAACCTCAAGATTCTTCGGACGCTCGTGTTTGCCATGCCAAGTGCAGCACTCTGTCGACGCGCCGATCTCCGAGGGCTTCTTTCCACAGCAACTCTCACGCGGTCAATATTCGCGGGAGTTCGCACTGATCTTGCACTGCCACCCCTTCTGCTTCTCGTTTCACCAATTGCTTCAAAGTTTGTCACCCACAATTTGATTGAATTAACAGACGGCACTGGCTTATTTCGATTAATTTGAAAATTCTTCCGGAAATTACGCTGAGCGGCTGCATAACTACCACTTTGGTAAAACGCTTTCACAGCGAATGAACGTTGTTGTTTAGACCACTGCTCCATGACGACTGAAATGCTTAGTTGTGGGGGACACAATGGTAACCTTGCTAACTCGCTCCGCCCACTTTCACGGCTCTCCCGCCCTTTTCAAAAATGCAGGTTTGACTGGCTCACCCTGTATAAAGACGGCCACGTCTTTCCATCTGCCCTCCCCTCCACACTCCATTTCATTGCTTCCTCGTTGCTTCCATCCCCCCTTCTCTCAAATCAGGCATTTATCATTCACTTCTGCACTCTCTCCCCATCCACTTAAACACAAACCCTCACCCCATACATTTAAAATCATATTTCCACCCCTTGTAGTTCTCACTCACTCTTCTCCTGGCTGCAGGGGATGTCTCCCCTAAACCTGGGCCCCCAGGGTAGTAGAACTGCACTCATCCTTCAGCTCTAAAAACCCAACCAACCTTGGACACATTAACACATCCCCCACTCCCACCTTGGACTAGGGACTCTGGAACGCTAGGTCATTGAAGAAATCTACTGTCATCCATGACTTCTTCATCTCACGCTCCAGTCCCTACATCTACTGGCTTTAACCAAAACCTGGCTCTCTCCATCCAATACTGCAACACCTGCATACCTAACACATGGTGGTCTCCAATTGACATAGGCAGCGTGGGATTCTTACGGTCTTCCCACTGTCCCTTTCAGTCCTTTCCTCCACGTCTATCTCTTACTTTCGCTACTTTTGAGGTCCATACTACCTGTCTGTTTAAACCTCTAGCTGCTCATATTGCTGTTATCTATCGAACCCCTGGCCAACCTCTTCTATTCCTTGACCATTTCCCTTCTTGGTTTCCACTAGGGATGCACCGATACCACTTTTTTAAGACCGAGTACGAGTACCGATACTTTTATTCAAGTACTCACCGATACCAAGTACCGATACTTTTATTTTGTCACGTGACGCTTTCCAATAAGGACAGACCTCATATAAAGCCCCCAGGTCTCATGGATATGCCCCCCAGCTCATGGATTTGCCCCCCAGCTCATGGATATTGCCCCCCAGCTCATGGATTTTCCCCCCAGCTCATGGATATGCCCCCCAGCTCATGGATATTGCCCCCCAGCTCATGGATATTGCCCCCAGCTCATGGATTTGCCCCCCAGCTCATGGATATTGCCCCCCAGCTCATGGATATTGCCCCAGCTCATGGATTTGCCCCCCAGCTCATGGATATTGCCCCAGCTCATGGATTTGCCCCCCAGCTCATGGACATGCCCCCCAGCTCATGGATATTGCCCCCCAGCTCATGGATTTGACCCAGCTCATGGATTTGCCCCCCAGCTCATGGATATTGCCCCCAGCTCATGGATTTGCCCCCCAGCTCATGGATTTGCCCCCCAGCTCAAGGATTTGCCCCCCAGCTCATGGATACTGCCCCCCAGCTCATGGATATTGCCCCAGCTCATGGATATTGCCCCCCAGCTCATGGATTCGCCCCCAGCTCATGGATATTGCCCCCAGCTCATGGATACTGCCCCAGCTCATGGATATTGCCCCCCAGCTCATGGATATTGCCCCAGCTCATGGATACTGCCCCCAGCTCATGGATATTGCCCCAGCTCGTGGATATGGCCCCAGCGTGGATACTGCCCCCCACCCCTCATACTTACCTTCCTTTAGCGACGCCGGGAAAGTCTTCGAGCGCGCGCGCTCCTTGGAAGGTCCCCAGCCGCGACCACGTGGGACCATGTGATCGCGGCTGGGGTCCTTCCAACGAGCGCACGCGCGGAAACTTTCCCGGCGTCGCTCAGGAAGATAAGTATGAGCGGAGAGCAGCTGCAGGGCCTGTCCGAATGCTCTATCGGCATTCGGACAGGCCCTGCAGCTGCTCTCCTCACTTTGTTTATACTTACCTTCCTTAGCGACGCTGGGAAAGTTCCCGCGCGTGCGCTCGTTGGAAGGACCCCAGCCGCGATCACATGGTCCCACGTGGTCGCGGCTGGGGACCTTCCAAGGAGCGCGCGCGCGAAGACTTTCCCGGCGGCGCCCAGGAAGGTAAGTATTAAACAATGCGGAGAGCAGCTGCAGGGCCTGTCCGAATGCCGATAGAGCATTCGGACAGCCGCCGCAGCCCCTCGGATGCCGGCAAGCCGGCTCAATGCCGGCTTCCGGTATCGTAAAAAATATCGGGGGTACTGCAGGAGTACCAAGTACTCCTGCAGTACCCGGTATCGGCACCGATATCGATACTAGTATCGGTATCGGTGCAACCCTAGTTTCCACACTTCATGTCCTCAGACATTCCATCCCTCATTCTTGGTGATTATAACATCCTTGTTGACTTGCTCAGCTGCTATGCGATTTCTCTCCATTATATCCTCATTTGGCTTTATTCGGTGGTCCGACTCCCTCACGCACACAGCTGGCAATACTCTGAATCTCATCTTCTCCTACTCGTGCCCTATCTCTAATCTTACTATTACTCCTCTCATTCTCTCGCACCATCATCTTCAGACTTGTGACTTCAATTCTCCCTGCGTTCCTCCACCTGAACCCAAACTTTATAAGACTTGCAGAAATCTCCACTCTCTTGATTCGCAGCAATTCTCGGCTGATATATCTGTACCGCTGTCATCTGTCTTATCACTCTGTGACTGTGAGCTCCTATGACCAGGGCCCTCTTCACCTCTTGTTTCCATCCTATGTCCATTTATCTGTATCTCGTTCCCTTTAGTTATTGTAAAGCGCTGCAGAAACTGTTGGCGCTATATAAATGATGATAATAACAATAATATGATCAACTAGGGATGCACCGATACCATTTTTTTAAGATCGAGTACAAGTACCGATACTTTTTAAAAGTACTCACCGATACCGAGTACCGATACTTTTATTTAATGTCATGTGACCACTTTTCAATAAAAACAGACCTCATATATATATTGCCCCAGCTCACACATATATATATTGCCCCACCTCACACATATTGCCCCAGCTCTCATATATTGCCCAAACTCACACATATTGCCCCGAGATCACACATATTGCCCCCAGCTCTCATATATTACCCCAGCTCACTTATATTGAGGCTCACATTTAGCCCCAGCTCTCATATATTGCGGCTCACATATTGCCCCCAACTCACACATATTGCCACAGCTCTCATATATTGCCCACAGCTCACACATATTGCCCCAAGCTCAAACATATTGCCCCAGCTCACTTATATTGCCCGCCACTCAAATATATTGTGGCTCACATACTGCCCCCAGCTCAAATATATTGCTGCTCACATATTGCCCCAGCTCACACATATTGCCCCAGCTCTCATATTGCCCCCAGCTCACACATATTGCCCCAAGCTCACACATATTACCCCAGCTCACTTATATTGCCCGCCACTCAAATATATTGCGGCTCACATATTGCCCCCAGCTCACACATTGCCCCCAGCTCAAATATATTGCTGCTCACATATTGCCCCAGCTCACACATATTGCCCCAGCTCTTATATTGCCCCCAGCTCACACAAATTGCCCCAGCTCAAATATTAACCCCAGCTCAAATATTGCCTCCATCTCTCATATTGCCCCAAGCTCTCATATTGCCCCCAGCTCACACATATATTGCCCCCAGCTTACCCTCCCGCTCTGCCAGGCTCCTCCGAGTGCTCTTCCTCCTTCGAGCGGCCGCCGGCAAAGGTTGTAGCCCGGCCACTCGTTGGGAACCACACACAGCCGCGGTCTTGTCGGATCCCGGAGTTCACAAGATCTCGTGAACTCCACAATCTCACGAGATCGCGGCTGGTGGATCTGAGGCGAGGAGGCGAGCTGCCGGGCAACAACCCTTTGCAAGCAGCCGCTCGAAGTATGAAGACCACCTCAAGGAGCCTGGCAGAGTGCCGAACACAGCCCCACGGAAACCGGCCGGCAAGCCAGCCCAGCGCTGATGATATTCCTTTCAGAATAATATTTGCCCAAGATGAATTCCAGCGGAAAATAGATAAAACTTATGAAGGTTTAAAAGGTCATGACATTGCTCATCTATGAGAAAATGAAGTCAGAGCACGATCAAAATCTTTCCGCTATGTTACAGCATTCAAGAGAAAGGGACGTCAGGCTTAACCCAGAGAAAAGTATTATTTATGCCACAGAAGTGAGTTATTTTGGGCATCTCCTCACGACTGATGGAGTAAAGCCTGATCCTCTGAAAATTACTGCTGAGAGACATGGAGCCACCATAAGACAAAGACGAGGCTGAAGTTAGTTTCTTATTCGGCCAGTTACTTATTCGTGGAAGTTGGTTTCTGATTCGGTTGAATTCCAAGTATGTAAAGTTTCAATAAAAACCTGATTTTAGATGGTAAATTGCCATTGTGCCAATGATTTTAACATGGATTTATATAGAGGTGGATGCCCTCTACCAAACAATGTCAAATTTAGCCTGGCCCAACTGCAATTTGGGCAGAAAAATCAGTGCCAACTGTGCCAAGGTGTTGATTTTTACTATTTTGAATAAGTAACTGATGTTTTCAAAGGGTTAATTGCCATTGGGCCACTGAATTCAACATGGATTTATATAGAGGAGGATGCCCTCTATCAAACACAATTGTCTTCAGCCTGGCCCAATGGCAAGTTTGCCACATAAACAGTGCCAACTGTGCCAAGGTGTTGATTTTTACTATTTTGAATAAGTAACTGATGATTTCAAAGGGTTAATTGCCATTGGGCCACTGAATTCAACATGGATTTATATAGAGGTGGATGCCCTCTATCAAACACAATTGTCTTCAGCCTGGCCCAATGGCAAGTTTGCCACGAAAACAGTGCCAACTGTGCCAAGGTGTTGATTTTTACTGTTTTGAATAAGTAAAGACAAAGGTGAATTTGAGACAGTGCTAGGCATAATCAACTACCTCTCGAAATTCGCACCCAACCTTTCTGACGTCTCCGCCCCATTGCGACAACTTCTAAAGCAATCAAATGAATTTGTGTGGGATGCACAGCAAGATGTAGCTTTCATCAAAATAAAAGAGCTGCTCACATGCGAGCCAGTACATGTTTTAGCATACTTTGATCTTTACAAAGAACTAAAGCTACAGGTTGACGCTTCCAAGTATGGACTTGGAGTGGTACTGCAGCAAGATGGAAGACACATGGCATATGCATAAAAAAGACGCTAAAATAACAGATTACTCAATAATAAATAGCACAAATTGACAACATTTCCAATAAAAACAGCAATTACTCATTTTAAGTTTCCCACAGCACCACAAAACTCAAAACATAGGATTTGATGGCCTCACATGAAAGTTGTGCGTTCCAAGCCTCTTTTTGAGTCCAACCGGTCGCTTAACATTGACGCGTTGAATTTAGTCACATCGTGCAGGCTGTGGCTTCATCTCCTTCTTGATTGGTGAATAGAATGTTAGGCAAACCCACATGAGACGGGAGTCCTGACGCTTACTGGTGGGTTGGCCAACATATTTTGGGTTGTGATTGGCTGCGTTTGCCGCTGTGGCAGGCATCCCGACACTTCATTGGGTAGCTGGTTTCTCCGAGGAAGAGAGCGGTTGGTGATTGTACACTTCGGGCCTCAGTGATTCCCAAACCGAACCTGGCGCAGGGAGCCGGCTGTCACCGGAGTGGAGGTATGGACGGGTGGGGGAAGTGAGCGGCTTAGATCGACGGCTGCGGGCCTGCAGGGAAGTAGTGGGGGAAGTGCAGACATTGCTCTGGGAGTTACATCTGGAGGAAGAGCTGGCTAATGCATTCGATACGGGGTCTGTGACCACCAGGGACACAGCACCGGGGCGCCTTGTCTGGGGCATGGGCTCCAGTGTGGTAGTTCTGCTGCTTTTCCTGTTAGATCCGGGGTCAGCAGCCCCCCCCCCTCTCCAATGTTTTGTAACTACATCTCCCATAATGCTCAGCTATTCATTGGGGTATCTGAGAGTCAATGGGAAATGTAGTTCCAAAATACCTGCATAGCAAAGGTTGCTGACCCATGTGTTGGAGGATGGGGCTGTCAGAGCATGCAGAGCGTTGCTGCTGAGCCCACAGATCGCCTTCACCGGGTGTAAATATTCAGTGTGTGCTCAGGCTGGTTATAATGATGGGTTCAGGATTATCAGACCTCCCCTGCACCTCCCATACTGTTAAAAGCACATCTGTTTATCCCAAAATACTGTTACTAGGCGATCGTCCCCACTACCAGTCTGTGATTGGTTTTCTTTGCCATCACAGCTTTTATCATGTTGTTGTTTTTCTGATTTTTATATTTTGATACATAATATAACTACCCCCCCCCCCCCCTCCATGTTTTCCCTTTAATGTCTGGTTATTCCCCAGGCTGTGGGTGGAGCGGTTACATAATTAGAGCGCCTCATGAAGCAGGCACTTTCATGTAACTGTTGCTGCAGGATCTGTCTGGGCAAAGAGCCAAGAGAGACGCAATCTGCCTGACACAGAATGAGGCGCATTGACTGGCTCAGGGTAAATATTTGGTTTTCCGGTCCTTCTGGAGGTGTCTGATGGGTAGCTGGCATCTCCGGTGTCCTTGATGTCCGGTGCCAGCTGAAGGGTTATTTACCTGAGCGCACCCCTCCATCACACATTGCGGGTTAAAAAAACCAAACTGGGGTTTCAAGGGGTCTTTATTTATGTTTTTTAATGTTTATATTTATCAGGGCTCTAGTACAACCCAGCCTTCAAATGGCCACTAATGAGGGGGAAAAAAATCACCCCCCCCTCCTGCTGTTTTAAAAAAAAAAATCTAATTTTTATTGCTCTTTATTAATAGGACAGCTGCTGCTAACTACTCCTTTTTTATTATATGGTGAAAATGGCTTTTCTCCCTTGGTGCTGGCCCGAATTATTTATTAGCCCCCCCCCCTTCAGCTCAGGGTTTCCAAAATGCAGAAGTCCCTGCAGCTTCTAGCGCAATTTATGTAGTACAATGCAAATTACGTTCCGTTTGGAACTAGTGACATATAGTACAGAATTCTGTAGCACCTGTGCAGAATGTTGGATTGGACTTGCAGACGCACCTACAGAGCCAATCCACCAGCTCCCGTCTCCCAGGACTCTTGCTGCTACAAGTGTTCAGCGATAGAGCGTGTTGACATCGGTGACTGGCAGCCGGGAAACTCAAAATCCTGGCTGCCTAGTGATGCTGGAGTGTGTGAAGGAAAATCTCCTGCTTAATACAAGAATATTTGGGGGGGGGGGCACTCCACGCAGCTTGTCTCCAGTATCCTGTGACAAGTGGGGCCAGTGTACTTAACGTCTCCCGGACGCTAGAACAGCTGAGCCACACACTCTGGTTGTGGCTTGGCATCAGCGGTTGTCAGATCATGCTATAGGATTTCCCCCTGCTGGCTAACGGTATTGTTCAAGAGCGTGATGACACCAGAAATGGGACTTTCCTCCCATCTGGCAGTGATACCCTATGTAGGGGTCTTTCAGACCCCTTTATGTCCTACAGCAGGGGGTCAGCAGCCATGGCCCTCCAGACGTGTTGGAACTACGTTTCCCGTGAGGCTCTGCCAACCTAATGAGAAGCTGAACATCATGGGAAATGTAGTTCCAAGAATGCAGAACCCTCACCTACAGGGTCATATGAGGCATCATTGCAAAAGCCAGAGTCTAGACACAGCCATGTTGTTTGTAAAAGTAAAAATTGAAAAAGTGTTATTAACCCTATCCTGCCCCAGGGCAGACTATGCTGTCCCTGCGACTGGTGGGGCTTGAAGCAGCAGGGTGTATTAGTAAACCCTGTGGGCTGGCCCCGCCTAGCAGTCGGTGCGTGCTGTTGGCTGCTGCGGGACAGCCTGAACTCAGGCTGTCCCCCTGCAGCCAATGACACACGTCAGCTGCTAGGCGGTCCGGAAGAGAAGCCTGGCGCAGCACCCAGTGTTACTCCCTCCCCGGCGTCAAAGGGTTAAATTGAATAAATGAATTATGCGTGGTGCAATGTTTACAATAAAACCGGGTGCACATTTGTGTTTTCTTCAGCGCACAGTACGTGTGTTAAAACGCACTTACCGGCGTCCACTCGATGCCTGCCCCCCCCCTCAGCGCTGCAAAGCGCGATCCTCCTATGCATGCTTTGCAGCCTCGTCTAGTATCGACGGTGAAGATCTCTAGGTGCAGCCATTATCAGGTCAGCCAGAGAATAACGAGATATTTCATGGCACCTTATTGCTCTCATTTTAAAATCGAATATCAGCCTTGAGACCTTGGTGTTGACTGGCTATTACTAGTATTGCCTCTGTTAGAATAGGGTCCCATATTGGTGTGGGGGGGGGGCACCTGGCACTGTCCTGCAAAGAGCAGAAAGGCCACAGCCCGGGTTAAATAAATATGAGGAATTTCAGAGGATACTTTGTCAGGCTGAGGATGAAAATCCCTTCACTTGGTGGTGTTAGAATGTTTTTTAACTATTGACACGTTCACGATATGTAAGTGAAACTAGAAGAATTTCCTTATTGACTTTGTATAGAGGAAATCTTTAATGCACGCTTCATTCAGGAATTCATATGTAATGCCACAACATATTTATAACACGGGCCTACCCCCCCCCCCTCCCTGTGCCATATGTCATGCGTTCACTCTTGAATAAACCAGTTTATAGTGTGCTCGTTCCTCTCAATATCCCTATTCTTTTTTTTTTTTTTGTGCTGTCCCGAAAATCCTCTTCATGCATGACCTCCTCAATATCCCTGCAGTTGTGCAGGCCAGTGTTTCTCAAACCTCTCCTCGGGACCCTCAACCAGGCCAGGTTTTAAGGATTACCTGGGGAAATACAGACTGAATCCTGCAATCACTGAGCAGCAAATCATATCCCCTGTGCTGTGCTTCAGATATCTGCAAACCTGGTCTGGTTGGGGGTCCCAAGGAGAGGTTTGAGAAACACTGGTGCAGACCACCCCCTCCCATTCTCAAAATGATTGTCCCCGTTTATGTTCTTTCTCATCCCTAACATTAGTGCCCCTCCCTCCCCCAACCTGGTGTGTGTGTGTGTGTGTGTGTGTGTCACAGTGTCAGTCATGCCAACACCATACACTCTGATAATGAACATATCCCTGACACGATCAGCAACCTTGGCCATTCAGATGGTTTTTGAACTAGATTTCCTTTTATCCTCAGCTAACTTAAAGGGACACTACCACTTGCATAAGCTGTAACTAGAATTCTTGTGCACTATAAAACACATGCTGTTTGTTTTTTTTTTTTCTTCAATGTTGAAGTAATTGTGTGTAAAAAGAAGGGATATAAACTTTTCCGTTTCCATTTTGTTGATTTTTCTTCCCATGAGGCAACATTTACCAAAGGATCTTCTCTAATACTGTAGATTAGATAAGCCAAAGAAGTAAACAGTTAATGAGATGGAGGAGGGAATTTTTAGCTAAGGCAGCACAGGTGTATTGATCTCCTAGGCTGTTTTAGATAAGAGATGGCAGCTGAAATTTGGGATCTTAAAAAGTTCTATCCCCCTTGTGATGTCGTTTTGAATACATTCCACAAAATACAATGAGATTAGAGTCTGTGATCGACCCATAGACTCCTTTCTATGGCCAATGCCACACAGTGAGGAGCAAGTGATGGAAAGATACTATGGAGGGGGCAGTTTACTTTTTTTTTTTTTTAACACAAAGATCACAAAATGGATGCATCCAGAGGCACAGAGGGGGGCTTTAACGCCAGTGGGGCTTACAAGTACACCGTGCTAGCTGCCTCCTACGCAGCTAATGACGCATGCCAACTGCTGGGTGGGGCTATCGCGAGCCATAGACTCTGGCGTGGTGTGCAATGCTGCCCCGCAGTGTTAAGGCCCACCCTTCTCAGGGATGACATCGTACGCTCCATGGCGGGAAGGGTTAACGGCTGCTATACTTTGTATAGCAACAGTTAGCTTACATTAAGCAGCATCAGTCGCAAGCAAAGCAGCTTGTGGCTAGATGAGCATAGCACCTTGAGCAGGTAATATTGCGGCCGCAATCGTTAACAGCTCCGTTGGAGTAGACCCCATTGTTTTGTGAGCTCTCATACAAAGTTTGTAATTTAGGCACATGCACTTAAAATGTGTATGAAAAGCACCTTCAATCCTTTTACGAATGGCTTGCATGTATTCTTCGCACTTCTTACTCCTCCATAATTTTTAGCCTCCCACTCTCAGATATGGCTGGCTGTGTTTCCCATGCCCTTCCCTGCGGGATTTGGATTCAGGCCAAGCAGGATACAGGAATTACAATTTTCTAAAGTGTTGTGCCGTAGCTGCCCATATGTAGTCTCTGGTGGTTTGGGAATATGAGCTTCTGTATCTTGGTAAAGGGGAGACCAGAATCCCTGTGCATTTTCAAGCAGAAATGACATTTCACGGAGACAAAGCATTGCTTAGTGTAGAGTATGTTTGTTTTGTAGAGCAGGGAATGACCGATCCAAAGGGCAGGTAGCAATGGATTCTTACATATTTTTAACTCGGTTCTACATTTTTGGAGATTATCCTGTCTACCCCCAAAAATGTGTTTGTGTGTAGAACTAATGTAAATGCCCTCAGCTTGCTCCAATAAATGTGTAGATGGCTCCTCCATTTTCTTAATGATTCATAAGTTTGTCAAGCCCTGACCTAGACATTTGTTTGCACGTCCATTAACGTAAAATGTAGATCTTTATGTCTCCCTAAAGCAGGAGTAAGCATCTGCTCTCCCCCCCCCCCCCATGTTTTTTGAGGTTTCCTCAGGGAAGGGGGACTTTTACGTAAGAGAATGTCTCACTTTAAAGTTTACATTAGGTATCGGGGCATGATAACCTTAATCTAGAGGTGCGCGGCTTTTACAAACCTTACAATCATGTTCCAATCTCAGGAATCCCAAAAAGTGGTGTAAGTTTGTTTTGTGAGGGATGGACGTAGTTCTTTCAACAGGATTTAAAGATGGCAGCTCCCAGTGAGGGCTGTATGTATACCTGGGCTTTACAAGTTTAGGGCACACAGGCACCAGTAAGAGAACCTAAGGTTCTTTAGAGCCAGGTAAAATGCTATCTAAAGATTGGTGCAGAATAACAGAAATGTAGGCGCCAGAGGTAATCTTTTTAGGTTCCAGCTGCTACCTTTTCAAAGTCAAGCCCAGGCACATGCATTAAAATGCACAGTTTTGTATTACAGATCTCGTGTATTTACAATAAAGTCTTCCCTTTTACGTCTCCGGGCAGTAACGTTTTTCTGGATTGCGAGTTTCAGGGTCTCCTCCTAAGGCTAGTGTCGGACGAGTGCACTCGCCTGTACTGACGTGCCTTCTGACGCCCGTTGTGTTGTTGCTGCAACGCATGTTCGGGGCTGCAAAGCGCGATCCTCCATAGGGGGATCGAGTCTTGCAGCGCTGAGCACACTATCTGCACTCTGAGGTGGCCACAAAAGTATCAGAGTGGAAGAAATGTCCACTCTCACAGACGTTCCTTCCGCTCTGAAAAACGCTCGTCTGACACTGGCCTAATAAGTCTTGCATTCCTGGGTGTTACTAACTAATCACTGTTGTTGCAACCACCATAAACTTCAAAGAGTGAGAGCAGGAAATGCAATTTCCAGTGAAGGTTCTTTGATGAAACTTTGTTGTTTTTGAATGTTCCTCTCTGGATTCGCTTAATTTTATTATGGTTGCAGCAAGAATGATTTGTAACACAAACAGGGGTTTACTGGTCTCTGGCTTGTGGACCAGACCCGACCCTTCTACAGTGACTCTTCTCTTCAGCCGACCTGATCCTTAGCCAGAACCTGATTGAGTGCCGTATGCATCGCTCCTCAAACATCAGACACACAGCTTAATGCAGGGAACTGCATATACGCTTTAATGGAAAATGAGGCCAGTTATATGGGCAACATAGAGGGGGGGGGACATGACACAATCAACAGAAAATATTGTCTTCATGAGGGGGAGTTGAATTCCTTCAGAAGACACAGAAACCTAATTGGTACACACTAGACGGGATTTGCAAACCTAGAGCATCAGATCAATCTAAGGACAACGGATAGCAAGAACAATACGTCTACATTGTATCTCTAGCACAAACTAACTCCTAAAATACAAACCACTTTAAAATAGAAATACATTTAACTCGTTAACCCTTAGGTGCTCCTTATGCCCATTGTCCTTGAGACCTGGCTCTGCCAAATTGGTCCACGATTTCTTGGCAGGAGTCCAGCATCCACACGTCTCCAACAGGCACAGAGGGCATGTATAGTGTGGGCAAGAGTGCCAATGAGGGTGAGGGCACAAAGGTAGAGGGAGCTTTGGTTACCATGTTTTTCTACCACTGAATGCAACAATGGAAACCTGGAATTGGTGAATAACACAATATATAGCTTGTGCGTTTGTTGCACAGGAACCTAGCAAATGCCCTGTTTGAATAAGCACGACTATTGCTGTGCACTCGCACCGGTAGCCTGTCTAAGGCTCCTATATTTTACAAAATGGCAATGTCTTATGACTTGTACTCATTGCTTCCAGATGTTTTTTTTCTTCTTATAGCAGACTTGACAGATTCAAATTCTATCAATACTATGCTATATCAGAAAAAAGTTAATTTCCATACAGATTGCAATAATTTCCAACATGTAAATGTATTCATGTTGCTGAATAAAAGATAACATATTTACATGGGTCTAGGGGTTTGGAGGAAAAATAATATTCCACGTCTTTGGACTGAGTCACTCTAGATTTCAGAGTCCTTATTTGCTTCTTGCACAACCTCATATATGGCAGGGTCACTTTAATGCTACTCACTCCCAATATACTTTTCTATTTTATAAAATGTATTCTTTAACATGCAAATTAATTGTTACAAATATAAGTTCTACAAAGTGAGTTTTCTGTGACAGCGTGGTTGGTTCGCATATTGTGCATTTGCTGCTACTGCTGAGGACTCGCTTGGACTTGTCTGATGGTGACCTCAAGCACACATTCATTGCAGAATTTTGTTCAAAAGTCGTTTGTTTTTTTTTTTGTTTTTTTTTTTAATCTTCCAAATACATTTTCCAGGTGTGTGTGTGTGTGTGTTCGTTCTTTCTACCAATGCCAAATTGTAAAGGGCTAAAAGCACTATTTGTCTTTCTTCCACTGCACTTAATTTCCTTGGCTGACCAATGTGTCGCTGACTTTCCCTTTTTTTTGCGTCACTCCCTGTATAGGTTAACGGTGTTTGTATTTATTTATTTTTTTAAACCCTTTGCTGCTGTGGATCTCCCAGCAGCAAGGCGGTGCCTAAACGTGGTGGGGTGGCATAGCACGCCCTGCAGGCTCAGAAGCTCTCCATGGCCCATCAGGAAGGGAAGAAGGCCGAGCGCGTCATTGGCTGCTGCGGGATCGGCTGTCACCTGCTCATTGTGCGCATAGGGAGTGAGCGGGGTGTGCTATACCAACCTGCAGCGTTTAGACCCACCTGCCGCGAGAATGACACACTGTGCCCTGTGGCAGGAAGGGGTTAATAGGTATTTAAGAACCTTTTTTCAGTGATTTTTCTATTCAGAGTTTGGATAACACTCGCTTCTAGAGGCATGCCAACGGGGTGAGTGACAGCTGGGAGCTGTAGAGCCATCCTACAGGAGGTTCCTCCGTGCCTGTCTGCATGCCACACAGCTGACTGGTCCTTGGCGTTTGTACACAGTCAATCTCGCTGTTTGGGGCGATGACTCTCCAGTGAGTGGTGAAATCCATGAAGGAGATGGATGGAACTTCATGGGAAGACAGATCACTTTGATATATCTATGACCAGTGCAATATCCACCCCAATTGGCATCCCTGGGAAAGTGAAGGCTGACGGTACAGGTTCACTTGCCAGAGCTGTTGTAAACTTGACAGCCATTGCCGTATCTGAAGTTGGTAAGTATACAACAGCTCTGGTTACCCAAATTTTTGTCTGTGGAAAATATTTTCCATCTTTTGCAGTGAGAGAGCACATCAGACATGGTTTGCCACTTGATAAAGTGGTACCAGAGAATCTTCAATGTGAAGAAATTGTACAAAAAAATCAACATAATGGTAAATGTAAATTGCTTTGTTCAGCAATAATTGGTCTTTTTACTCTTCTCCCCCCCCCCCCACATAAATGATGTATTTGTATTTGTCACAGACGTGTATAACAGGTGCTGAGCCAAGGTACAAAAGAATGAAACCGGTGGAAGATTAAATACTGGCTGGCAAGTTACAGCCATTTCTTGGTCTCCGCAGAGTTTGTAAATTTATAGAAAACAATGGAAATTAACCAAACCCCCAGAGCAAACCTAATATAATGATTATTGCTGTTATTATATTATTACTGACAATTCTATTTACCTGGGTTTGCTAAACTGAATAAATATGGAAATGCAGAAAAGGAACAGGGAATATGTTAGTCATGCGAGCGTGAGAAATGGCTTTAATATTTACACCTTTTGTGGAGGAGTCTGGAGACCTAGTTTTAGACTTTAAATATTTAATGTTCCGGCTCAGTCTGGCAGGCAGTGTATTTATGCCCTCATTTTGTGTATTGCTTACATAATGTTGTAATTCTCAGTCTGAGACTTTCCTGTTTAGTGAAAGCCAAGGCACTGGGTGGTGGGGAAGTGGTGCTGAAATATCTTGTCCTGGGCTCTGCCGCTATGACCATACACTACGAGGAGTACCCGCTTTATTGTCACAATATGCATTCTATCAAGCCTTCCACACTTGCAGTACTAGTGTGTGAAAACAAATGTTAAACAGAAAATCCATTAATATAGCAGATAAAAAAAGGGGCACTCTACAAAACCCCCCCCCTTTTTTTTTTTTTTTCTTTTTTTTTATACCCTTTTAAGGGCTCTATTAAATTCTTCGCGCAAACGTTAACGCGTGCGCAAAGGCCTAGCAGCCTTTTCTTGGTTCAACTGCAGAATAGTCCGGTCCCCGCTCTGACCTACTAATCTTGAGCAGGAACATCAGCATTTACAGGACCATTCCCTTTTTGGTGTTGGTGACTCAGCACTGTTTCCTTGAAGTCGCTATCCTACTCCAGGTTCATGGTGTCCAGTACAGGTGGAGCACCTTGCGATCACTCCTGGTGACGAGACTAAAACAATTCAGATGACCAAAGTGTCCATTCACAAAACACTGAAATTGTGTGCAATTTTCGGTGATCTTCCATTTCGCTGAAATTACGGTGAATTCACTATTTGGCGACTGGTCACCGTATTTTGCCAAAATTGGAGTCACCGAAGCAGCGAAAACCGCTGAATTTGCATTGGCAAATTCCACCGAACTGCAGAAAGACAAAAACGTTACTCCCATAATAGGTGTTTAATACATTTTTATTGGTTTAATGTGTCTAAAGGATCTTTTTTAAATTAAAAAATTTTTTTTTTGTCTAAATGATACTACCGTTTTAAATTGGATTCGCCTGTTTAAACCTGTTGAACTGAATTGCTGAAAATCAGGGCAGTTCGCTAGAGTTTTGGTGCAATTCTGGGTTCAGTGAATAGAAGACATTCTTTTATGGGGAAATTTTGGTGATGCTGAATTGCATCATGGTTTGCTGTCAATTCGCCTGTGTTGCGAATTGACCCAAACCGTGAA
Source organism: Leptobrachium leishanense (assembly GCA_009667805.1). Classification (NCBI taxonomy): domain Eukaryota; kingdom Metazoa; phylum Chordata; class Amphibia; order Anura; family Megophryidae; genus Leptobrachium; species Leptobrachium leishanense. The sequence continues at coordinate 130,770,067 of CM019065.1, forward strand.
ATTAACCAATCGGAGGTTTGTGAATAGCACCTTAAAACTAAACTTACTATTTTGCTGTCAAAATGTAACCTTGTTCATTGACCTCTGTCCTTTAATGGCTCATTAAGAAAGTGAATGAATGGCTTAAAAATTTTCTTACAGGATTACATTGAGCATATTAACCTCCCTGACTGTTATCCCGAGTGTCTCTGGGTTAAAGTTCACCGCAGAAAACGGTAACCCCGAGCCACACTCGGGCTATATACATCACCGCTCCCTCGCTGATCCCCCGCAGTCTCCTCTGGCGATCGAGGCGTTTTACTTCCTGGTTTCCTTCTCATGAGGAGGGAACCAGAAAGTATGAGAGTCGCGATCTCCGGAGGAGACTGCGGGGACATCGAGGGAGCGCAGGGACGGGTGATGTATCCAGCGGCATCCCGAGTGTTGCTCGGGGGTACCGCTTCCAGCATAGGAATTTTAACCCAGAGCCACACTTGAGATACTACTGGGGGGGGGGGGATTAGAGTGCTTTTTGACCAGCAAATTAAAAAAAAAATAGACCGCCAGGGGGATTAAAGATGCCCCAGACAGAGCAGATGTCCAATTTGAAAATTGCATTCCGACTTTTTTCTCCACTCTACGCTTCAGGTAGCGCACAGCAGTCGAAGTCAGCATCTTCTTTCTGCCACGACCAGGTAGCGTTTCAACAGTGCCCTTTGCCTTGAATTAGCGAATGATGCTTCCTATGGTCTCTCTTGGTATGTTTAACATCTTTGCAATCTTCTTATAGCCATTGCCCTTCCTGTGAAGAGTAATCACCTCTTCTCTTGTCTTCCTGGACCATTCTCTTGACTTCACCATGTTTGTAACCACAGCAGTAAATGTCTAGAAGGAGCTGAGTATCAGTCATTTTAAAGCTGCCTAATTGGTGCTTATTATGCTTTATTGCTGCTCCGTGACATCCACAGGTGTTTTCAATACCTGATTGAAAACACTTGAATTAACCTCTGTTCTTCAGAGTGGTAGTCTTTAAGGGGTTGAATAATTGTGTCAATGAAGAATTCACAAAAGAAACATTTACTACTGTATTACAAAACCAATTGATGTCATTTTAGTTGCATATGGTTCTTTAAAAAGTCCTTGTAGGATTTAATTCTGAATACAATTACAAATGTACACTAAATTCCTTAAAACCCTTTTACAGCATTGGGGGTTGAATAATTTTGAACACCACTGTATGTAAAAATATATATTTTTTTCAAAAAAATAAACTCCTGTTCCCCCTTTTTTTCATAAGCCATTTGAGTAGTGTACATAACGTATGTACATACGCAAATTGCATACTTTTCACACACAAGGTGCACAACCACCTGGTCACAGCAATGGATTGATGCTACGCCTGGGACTGAAGTCAATGTCTGCTTTCTCCCCAAACAAACGCTGCTACGAGAGCTCAGACATGATGAGGTCAGTATAAAAGTGGGGTGAGAAGGGGGCACTCCACGCAACCTGACCACTTGAATAAGCAAAAGTGGTCAAAGTGCATAGTGTCCCTTTTTTTTTTTTTTTTAAATAATTTCTTGAACAAACTGAGCGGGAGGGGGTCTGTAGGTGGAAGAGAGTGAGTTTGGGCAATGGACTTGGCCCAAATGTTAACGGGAGTGGGTTTGGGCAAAAGACTGAACCTGAGTGTGGGGCAGAGTTTGATCTGGAGTTTCCATTCATTCCGGTTCCTTCCCACAAAGAGAGGGAGGGTGGGGAAGTGGCACAGGACTCCATCTTCAAGAAGGATAAAACGCCAGCGGTACAGCGCCCATACCCAGTGGCAGTATCCCAAGGGATTGTGTTATAGCCCAAGGGATCCCAAGGGATTGTGTTATATAAATGATTGGTTTTATTCAGTTTATAAATGACACAAACTGGTTATGTTTGACCCAATCCTAGAACTAAATCCTACCAAGTAAAGCAGCCGCCATCTTCAGCAACCAACTCTGAAGCAGAATCTGAGGTTATAACATTTGACAGTGTGTGCTGTACACAAATCGATTAATTGATTTTAGTTGTTTGAGCCCTAATTGTAACTGATAGCTCCTGTTTGTTTTTGTTTTTGTTTTTTAGAAATCAGAATATTTCTTAAAAAAATCTCAAACTTTTTACTCCCATGATTCCCTGGCAGTCTATTACATGCAGAGGACTCTGGAAATTGTAGGCAGTAAACATCTGGGAGGCCAGAGTTTGAGAGTCCGGTCTTAAAGCGTCAGTGGAGCCATCTTTAAAGGGGCACTCTGGTCACCATGACCACATAAGATTAATTAGATGCTCATGATCCGAGAAGTGGGAGTTGTCGTGCTGGTGTGCAGAACACATTGGAGGGGTTCCCGCTGCAATCTTGGCTGACAGCAGCCTGAATTTCCCAACTTTTAAAGCCAGGAGTGGCTTTGGCATGCGAATGTCTTCATGCACGATGACCCTGAAAAGTTATTCCATAGAGAAATCAAGGAATCCTTTTGTTGGCTGGGTGTGTGCGATGCACATGTGCTGTTTGCATGTAACTCTAGTGACTTCCTCTATCTGGACGCTGGGAGTGCTGGGCGAACATGGATTTGAGGAGAGTGACAGCAGAGAAAGGTTTTGGAGGCTTATTTAAAAGGGGCACTACCACTTACATAAGCTGTAACTAGATTACTTGTTTATCACAAACAAAACCACATTTATAAAATGCATGCTGCTTTTTTGTTTGCAGTAATTGCATGTAAAAAGGAAAAATAAAATGTAGTTATTTTATCTCCCACCAATTTGTGTTGTCCTCGTTGTTAATATTGAAATGGCCAGACACCCCTTTTACCCTACACAGACACATCTCATATGAGGTTTGCATCTCATATGCATGTATACCCACGCAAATACATGTATACAAACCTCAGACCCATCCAGATGACACAAAGGATCTGGCTAATCTTATCCACATTCCAACCCTTCTCCTCACTGCTCTCCAACTACACTGCGCCCTCTAGAATGTCCGCTCTGCTTGCACGCTCACAAAATCTTCCACCATTCACAACCTTTTTATTTCTCGTTCCTTCCATCTCTTCGCTCCTGCAGATATGGTCCACCGAGTGGCTGCCAGCTTGTGCCACGCTCTTGAGGGATCTTGCGATCCCTGTGAGGCCGCGTCACAGCCTGACAACCGCTCAGAGGACCATGTGACGTGGCCTGTCGGTGCTCGGACCACGCGGACACCCGGAGTGGAATGCTTTTTAATGCATTCTGCTAGCAGCCCCAGTCCATTGGATACCGGCGAACTGGCCCAGAGCTGGCTTCCGGTATTGGGGCGTTTCAACAAGTACTAAGTACTCATGCAAATACCGGTATTGGTGCATCCCTAAAATACATCACCGACAAGGTTGAAGCTTTAATCTTTGTCAACGCCTTGGCTGGGAGATTGTCGCGGATAGGTAGAAGCCTCAAAGGGCCCTGAGGTGCATCCACACTCAGGTAGGAGACCCCCTCTCTGTCCACACAGACCCCTGCCTTATTGTATCCTCTTAAAACAATAGGGGATATTTTCAGTAATCGGCGATTACTTACACAAGTAGGAGTTGCTTTCCATTGTATGCGCACAAATGCTGATCAGACATCTTGGCACTTGCAAGGGACAAACACACTCCTTTTGTGTAGATGAAATCAACCCCGGCCCAGGACGCACTCCCTAAAGTAAGATTAACAATAGGGTTATAAATTGTCTTGCTATCATTGTGTACATGCATACGAAAACAAGGTCATTTATCCTCTTGTTTAGATCACGAGTCACACACGTTCTCATTCACCCCAATCCTCCCAGTCTCCAGTAGAAGTCACTCACCAAATCAAAATGATGCCTTGGATGGCAGATTGAGCCTTGGATGCTCTTTCCTTCTTCCCTGTTTTCGCATGCAGGCTGGCTCCGCTGTCCACCTCTGCTGCGAGTCGACTGTGCCCTGCTTTTTTGTGTGGACAAGTCTGCGATGTATCACGCGGTAGGGTCAGGTGACTTGCAAACGTGAATCTTGCACTGTTGTCGATTAGCCGTTTCAGCCCTATAATGGAGGCAGGCTGTATTAGTGTGTGCATTGCAGGCATGTTTAAAGTCATTGGCTGGTGAATGTATGGAGTTGTACATTCCTGACCTAAAATCCTGAGAAGCTGATGAACACAAGCTGTGTGTGTGTGTGTGTGTGTGTGTCTAGGATTGCCTTGCCGCTTTTGGAAGTTGTTGTGTGGTTGGAGGCAGTCCTTGACTTGTGGGTGAGCCCAGATATGCTTTAATTAACATGAAAGTGTGGAGATTAGGCCCTATCTGCTAATAGCATTTTGCTCTCGCCGTTAGGGCTAATTAAAAGGCTGATCAATACTGGTGCATAATTCCCAGATAGGAATTATAGCTTTTGATCTCACAGCTTTGTTGCAGTGTTTCGGGTGGGTGGGGTGTCAGTGAATTCTGCGCTCCTCTCTCTGCTCCAGCAGTCTTGCAGCAGGTTTCAATGTGAACATCGGGGGCCAGGATATGGATAGGTAAGTGTGTGTGATCACTTCATCGAAAACTTGGCACTTTCTAAGTCCTCTTCTCTCTCTCCCCCCCCCCCCCCACCACCACCACCTTCTTGCTTTCTTTTCAGTTAACGTTTTGGTACCTTCATCAGGTCGGATATTTTACAAGGTCTGTGTTGGAAGCATTCAGATGGCAACCCAGCTTTCTACTTCTATGCTAAAATCTTTGCAGCAATATAATTTTTGTTCGTTTTTCACATCCCGTCTTTATGCGACAATTGATCATGTTATTGTAGACTTGACAAATGGATATTTTAAAGTTGGGTGGGTGGGGGGCAGTTTGATAACATATGAGCCAGGCAAAGGGGGTAAGTGTAATGGCCAGATGTAAAATTTGAAGTGCCAGCAGCTACCTACCCCCCCAATTTGTCAAGCCCTGCATTAAAGGTATGATGTCATATAATAATTTACAAAGCGCCAGCATATTCCGCAGCGCTGTACAATAGGCACAGTATAGACAGGGTTACAATACATTGAAAAACATTCGACAGACAGTACAGGAGGCGATGAGGCCCTATTCCCGTAGGAACTCACAATCTGGGAGGGTTGGGGTTGGAAACAGGAGGAAAGGACTGTAAGGTGAGAGTGATTGATGGTTATGTCAGTGAGTTGGGTGGTAGGCTTCCCTAAATAGGAACGTTTGAAGGCAGAGAAGTTAGGGGAAAGTCTGACCGTACGAGGGAGCACGTTCCAGAGAATGGGGGCTGTGCGTGAGAAGTCCTGCAGTCTATCATGGGAAGAGGTGATGCAGGGAGACGCTAGACGCAATAAAGTAAGATGCAGCTAACGAGGGATAAACCCCAATCTTAATGTGCCAGCTGTGATTGCTTTCTATGCCATCCTTCATGTAGTCAGTGGATTTGGGTTTTGTGTCCAATTTGTTAGCAAATAATCTATTGACTACATGGTTTGGTCTGGTGTATTCACAATATAGAGAAGACCGTGGTACAGAAAATATTCTCTTTTATTAGATGAGGATTTTGGCTTGGAATGTATTTGCTGTATCGTTGCCTTCTAAACACCAGATTCATTGACTGTGTCTGTGACCATATAATACACTGCTCTATTTATCAATTATCTGCACCATTCTAATGCAAGCCCCTCATTATCCCTTTGGCAATACTGTTTCTGCTTCAAACCTGTTACTTGGGTTTTATTGGTAAATACTTCTGCCAGGCATTGATGCTACGCGGTTGCTCTAAAGTATGAATGGGGGGGGTCTGCTCCATCTAACTTTTTTTTTTATCAGTGATTAGCTGTATAGTGCGCCTCTATGTTGGCTTGGCTTGTGATGGTTAACGATTGTAATTTTTAACTTAATTTTTTTTTATTTCAGTAGCCACTGATGGTTATCTGCTGCGCACTGTATAGAAACCTGCTAGATCAGCAGCTGAGCCACGAGAGGTGTGCACCCCGACGGGAATGGGAGCAGTTATCCTTAATGAGGGGGACTATTGTACTTTGTACAGATTGGATGAACTTGGGGGGGCCCCCCTGATTTTTATCATTCCAAATACCCTCCATATCTCTGCAGAAAAGGGCTGGAAAGACCCTAAATTCTGGACCTTTGTTCATTGAGACTGTTGGTCACCACTGCTTGTCCCTTCCACTTTACCCTCCGATCCGATCTCTTTCTAATGCTTTTCATTGCAATCCCCAACGTTTCATGTCTTGCGAAAGTTAACCTTTGCAGACCCTATTTAATCATTGCCCTCTTTTTCCCATTGGCTTCATTTTTGTAGATTGCCCATGACGTTTCTTGATTCGTGCGTCAATAGCATAAACTGGACATTGCGAAATCAAACGTCTCTCGTTCCCCGATATACTTCCATGGGGGAGTCTTCAACATTTTACTATTTTATGATTGGTCTGTAAACCATTGCTGTATATTCCCGATCGCCTGTTGTAGGACTGTTAGGCTTTCCTTATGCATATGGCAGTATTTCAAACATATTCAAACCCCCCCCCCCCCAACATACACCTACCGATCTTTCAAATAGTGTTATCCTCAGATATCTTAAATCTCCAGATTTTTTTTTTTTTTTTTATCCCCCCCCCCCCCAATTACACGCAATGGGTTACATATATTTTATACTATACATGGTTGAAGGAAGTGTGCTCGTGTTCATTAAGCGTGCAGTGCAGCACCCAGATTAAAATAATGAATGCATAGCTATGAAAGTGCTTCCTTATCTGTATGCTAATGTCTTTAGCATCTTCACTTGCCAAATGGATTTGCATAGTTATTCTTGCATGTGTGTGTATGTTACTTTTTTATGGTGTGATCTGTTGAGACCTAAACATATTTGCTTTATTACATATCGTGACTGGGGTGAGAGCAATACAAAGCCTACACTATTAATACATCCCCAGCTGCCCTTCCTCTTTAAATTGTAATGAAAAAATTGCATTTTTTTTTTACCTTTGCTGCGTAGGGTCTTTCAATATGGCTCCCAGTGTTTATCTTATATTTTTTTTTCCACTTTCTCTCCTATATAAAGGAAAAAAATCAATGATCTCAAATTTTCATTAGAGATTTTCTTTTTGTGTAACAGAATAGTTGAACCTGGCAGTCGGGTGTGTTTTTAATGGCGGCACCCACTAACATATTGTATGTAGCTATGCAAAATATGAAACCAGTCAGTGGCATCACTAAGGATGGTGTCCCCGGTGCGGTAACTCATGGTGTCACCCCCCCCCTCGAGCCCCCCCCAAGTTTTACACAAAATGATTTAAACTTGTTACTCATATGCAGCACTCCCATGTAACGCTAAATGTAAGCCAATAGTAGAGACAATAATTCCTAGCAAAATTCCACCATAATATTACCAGATCATAGGAATACAAAGGAATTTGAATTTAAAACCTTTAACACACATGGATATATATTGCCCCCAGCAGCTCACATATGGATGTATTGCCCCAGCTCACAATTGTATATTGCCCCCCAGCAGCTCACATATGGATATATTGCCCCAGCTCACATATGGATATATTGCCCCCAGCAGCTCACCCATGGATATGTATTGCCCCCAGCAGCTCACCCATGGATATGTATTGCCCCCAGCAGCTCACCCATGGATATGTATTGCCCCCAGCAGCTCACCCATGGTGTCACGTTCTGTGCTGGAAAATCTGTCTTCCTGCCCTCTGTATTTGTATATATGTTTTTTCCCTTGTGTTTCTGTTGCTGCCAATTCCTGGGTGGCTTCCCAGGGGTTAATTGGTGTTCTGTGTGCTGCTCACCTGTTGATCCTTGCCCTGATTCCCCTGCCTATATTAGAGCTATGTACCCATAAGACATTGCTGGGTCATTTTTCTTTGCCTGGTCTCCTTGCCACTTGTGTCCTGAGAGCTCCTTGTTGTGTTCCTGATATCCTCCGTTTGTTCATCCTTGTTCAGTTTTTGTCTCTATTATTTCTGTTCCAGTTTGTCAGTTCCTTCTGTGTATTCAGTTCTTTCTATTGCTGTATTTTGTTTTGCTGTTTATGTTCCATTCAGATTCCCCGGTTACTGATTTTGGCTTGGCTGACTTCCCTTCTGGTTCCTATTCCTATATTCTGTATGACGTACTCTCTCTGGTTATGACCTTTGGCTTTCCTCTTTATGACTACTCTATTGATTATTCCTTGTCTGTACCGTTTCCAGGAAACCCTGTCATCTGTATACAACAAAAGACTCTGTACGGCTTCAAGGTAATACTTTCCTTTAGATTAGATCCGGCTATTCTAAAGACCGGTCTTTCAGTGCAGGGAATCTTTGGTATTGCCGTACAGAGGTCTTTTGTTAACCCTTTGCTTTCACCTGTCCTTGCAGTTCACCCTGCATCTCTGCTTATAGGGGCTTCTCTCAGGAACCAAGGCCTCACCTTCCTGCGAGTTACATTCATAGGGTTATATATACAGACCGACCACTTCCAAGGATCGGAGGGCAAGTATAGGGTGGTGCGTGCCTGGTGGTACTGCCACCGTGACACATGGATCTGTATTGGCCCCGGCTCCCTTGATCCTCCCGTCTTCTTTCTCCCAGCAAGCGCAGCCAAATGATGCTGCCCGGCCCTAGTTGAGATCTACCAGCCGCGAGACTCCGCGATCTCGCGAGATCGCAGCTGGTAGACCTCAACGAGCGGCCAGGCAGCATCATTTGGCAGTGCGCGCTGGGAGGAAAAAGCACGCTTGGCAGTAAGGCAAGCCTATGCTTCGCGTGCCGGCACTGTCGTTCCCGCGTGCCCTAGGTTCGCCATCACTGCCTTTTAGGGTGACACCTGACCAAAGACTTTGATTTTTGGTGCGGCCAGTTCAAAAATGAAAGCTTGGGTGTCACCTGGTGCGGACCTCACCACCCCCCCCCCACCTAGCGACGCCTCTGAAACCAATCCCTTTTAAAAGGACACTTGATTCACACTAACCAGTGCAGATTGATGGAGGGGAAGTTTGCACACTGTCTCTGCTACAGGTTAAGCACCTCTAATCTAGAACAATCGGGACCCTGCGCATTATAGGTTTGGAATTTCGTAGAATGTGATGTCAGTGGGAAGGGGAACATGGATCTGCGATCTACTACATGCTCAAACCCTATGTAGGCTTGCTGGGAACTGCTGAACAACCTTTTCCAAGGCCTATGCTATAGGCAGCAAGCATGTCTCTTGGCAGCATGTCCCATGTTTGGGGCTGCCCTGAGAGCCCCAGTGTGTGCTGTAGCCAATGGAGGAATGCCAGACTGTTGCAAGACAAGCCTGGAGTAGAGCTGTAAAATTTCTGGAAATTTTGAAGCCATGGGAAAAACCCTCCTCTCTTCCCCCCCCCCTCTTCTTTTTTTTTTTTTTTTTTGCCAAAAAAAATGGAAATTCTCGGAAAAATTGAAAATATGCACCATGGAGTAGGTTTACAAATTTAATATAAATTTTGTCTCCCTTGAAATAAAAGGTACAGTTTTTATTTAGTAACTTGTATTAGATTTTTATGTTATCTTTTTTTTTCAAATGGAATAACAACAAGCAAGGACTGTATATGATTGTATGAGAAGTAATCTTCTAGTTGGTCTCCTTTTCTCCCGGCTCACCCCCCCCCCCTACAATCCATTTTGAACGCCTCCGCCAGGCTCCTCCACCTCACCCCACCTCACCCGTCGCTCTGTCTCTGCCGCTCCCCATCCACTGCAAAATTAAATTCAAGGTACTTACCCTGACCTACAAAGCTCTCACTAACTCAGCTCCCCACTACCTGTCCTCACTAATCACCAAATCAGTGGCGTCACTAGGGTCGGTGTCACCCGGTGCGGTAATTTATGGTGTCACCCCCCCCCCCCGAGTTTTTCAGATTTTTTTTTTTTTAACTACTCTTACTCCTAAATCAGTACTCCCATATAACACTGAATGCTCATACACACAGCGCACATTACTGTGAGGTTTATTGCTGTGGAGCTCTCTCATATGCTCACACAACTTTTTGCCAACTGCCAGCAAGTACGTTGCCCGTTCGAAGGCAGTGAAAGCACACATGGATATATATTGCCCCCAGCAGCTCTGGATATATATTGCCCCCAGCAGCTCACCCATGGATATATATTGCCCCAGCTCACATATGGATATATTGCGCCTCAGCTCACATATGGATATATTGCGCCTCAGCTCACATATGGATATATTGCCCCAGACCAGCTCACACATGGATATATTGCCCCAGACCAGCTCACACATGGATATATTGCCCCAGACCAGCTCACACATGGATATATTGCCCCAGACCAGCTCACACATGGATATTGCCCCAGCCCTCATGGATATTGCCCCCGGCACACATGGATATGCCCCAGCTCCTCTCATGGATATTGCCCCAGCTGCTCTCATGTATATACTGCCCCAGCTGCTCTCATTGATAATGCTCCAGCTGCTCTCATGGATTTTGCCCCAGCTCATGGATATACTGCCCCAGCAGCTCATGGATATACTGCCCCAGCAGTTCATGGATATACTGCCCCAGCAGCTCATGGATATACTGCCCCAGCAGCTCATGGATATACTGCCCCAGCAGCTCATGGATATACTGCCCCAGCAGCTCATGGATATACTGCCCCAGCAGCTCATGGATATACTGCCCCAGCAGCTCATGGATATACTGCCCCAGCAGCTCATGGATATACTGCCCCAGCAGCTCATGGATATACTGCCCCAGCAGCTCATGGATATACTGCCCCAGCAGCTCATGGATATACTGCCCCAGCAGCTCATGGATATACTGCCCCAGCAGCTCATGGATATACTGCCCCAGCAGCTCATGGATATACTGCCCCAGCAGCTCATGGATATACTGCCCCAGCAGCTCATGGATATACTGCCCCAGCAGCTCATGGATATACTGCCCCAGCAGCTCATGGATATACTGCCCCAGCAGCTCATGGATATACTGCCCCAGCAGCTCATGGATATACTGCCCCAGCAGCTCATGGATATACTGCCCCAGCAGCTCATGGATATACTGCCCCAGCAGCTCATGGATATACTGCCCCAGCAGCTCATGGATATACTGCCCCAGCAGCTCATGGATATACTGCCCCAGCAGCTCATGGATATACTGCCCCAGCAGCTCATGGATATGCCCCAGCAGCTCATGGATATGCCCCAGCAGCTCATGGATATGCCCCAGCAGCTCATGGATATGCCCCAGCAGCTCATGGATATGCCCCAGCAGCTCATGGATATGCCCCAGCAGCTCATGGATATGCCCCAGCACCTCATGGATATGCCCCAGCTCATTGATATGCCCCAGCACCTCATGGATATGCCCCAGCAGCTTATGGATATGCCCCAGCAGCTCATGGATATGCCCCAGCAGCTCATGGATATGCCCCAGCAGCTCATGGATATGCCCCAGCAGCTCATGGATATGCCCCAGCAGCTCATGGATATGCCCCAGCACCTCATGGATATGCCCCAGCTCATTGATATGCCCCAGCACCTCATGGATATGCCCCAGCAGCTTATGGATATGCCCCAGCAGCTTATGGATTTGCCCCAGCTCCTCATGGATATGCCCCAGGCCCCCATGGATTTGCCCCAGCTCCTCATGGATTTGCCCCAGCTCCTCATGGATTTGCCCCAGCTCCTCATGGATTTGCCCCAGCTCCTCATGGATTTGCCCCAGCTCCTCATGGATTTGCCCCAGCTCCTCATGGATTTGCCCCAGCAGCTCATGGATTTGCCCCAGCTCCTCATGGATTTGCCCCAGCTCCTCATGGATTTGCCCCAGCTCCTCATGGATTTGCCCCAGCAGCTCATGGATTTGCCCCAGCTCCTCATGGATATGCCCCAGCTCCTCTCATGGATATGCCCCAGCTCCTCTCATGGATATGCCCCAGCTCCTCTCATGGATTTGCCCCAGCTCCTCTCATGGATATGCCCCAGCTCCTCTCATGGATATGCCCCAGCTCCTCTCATGGATATGCCCCAGCTCCTCTCATGGATATGCCCCAGCTCCTCTCATGGATATGCCCCAGCTCCTCTCATGGATATGCCCAGCTCCTCTCATGGATATGCCCCAGCTCCTCTCATGGATATGCCCCAGCTCCTCTCATGGATATGCCCCAGCTCCTCTCATGGATATGCCCCAGCTCCTCTCATGGATATGCCCCAGCTCCTCTCATGGATATGCCCCAGCTCCTCTCATGGATATGCCCCAGCAGCTCATGGATTTGCCCCAGCAGCTCATGGATATGCCCCAGCTCACTCATGGATATGCCCCAGCAGCTCATGGATTTGCCCCAGGCCCCCATGGATTTGCCCCAACAGTTTATGGATTTGCCCCAGCAGTTTATGGATTTGCCCCAGCAGTTTATGGATTTGCCCCAGCAGTTTATGGATTTGCCCCAGCAGTTTATGGATTTGCCCCAGCAGTTTATGGATTTGCCCCAGCAGTTTATGGATTTGCCCCAGCAGTTTATGGATTTGCCCCAGCAGTTTATGGATTTGCCCCAGCAGTTTATGGATTTGCCCCAGCAGTTTATGGATTTGCCCCAGCAGTTTATGGATTTGCCCCAGCAGTTTATGGATTTGCCCCAGCAGTTTATGGATTTGCCCCAGCAGTTTATGGATTTGCCCCAGCAGTTTATGGATTTGCCCCAGCAGTTTATGGATTTGCCCCAGCAGTTTATGGATATGCCCCAGCAGTTTATGGATTTGCCCCAGGCCCCCATGGATTTGCCCCAGCAGCTCATGGATTTGCCCCAGCAGCTCATGGATTTGCCCCAGCAGCTCATGGATTTGCCCCAGCAGCTCATGGATTTGCCCCAGCAGCTCATGGATTTGCCCCAGCAGCTCATGGATTTGCCCCAGCAGCTCATGGATTTGCCCCAGCTCCTCATGGATTTGCCCCAGCAGCTCATGGATTTGCCCCAGCTCCTCATGGATTTGCCCCAGCTCACCTCCTGGTCCTGGTCCCAGCACATGGATAGCGGCCCAGGCAGCACCTCTCCGCCGCGTTTTTCGCTCCTTCTGAGCGTCCGGCGGCGCGCAGCTTGGGCGCTCGTCTGGGGGAGCCACGTGACCAGCCGCGATTGGCTGGTGACGTATTTCCACCAGGCGAGCGCCGAAGCTGCATGCTTCGGACGCTCGCACGGAGCGAATCCGCGGCGGTGGCGGCGGTGGCGGGCGGTGGGTGAGACACCCGCCCTTAGGGTGACGGTGTCACCCTAAAGGCGGGTGTCACCTGGTGCGGGCCGCACCCCCCCGCCCCCACGTTACGACGCCACTGCACCAAATACACCCCAGCCCGCTCCCTAAGGTCAAACAGTGACCTGCGCCTAGCTTCTCCCTGCATCACCTCTTCCCATGATAGACTGCAGGATTTCTCACGCACAACCCTCATCCTCTGAAACGCCCTCTCTCACGCTCAGACTTTCCCTTAAAGACATTCCTATTTAGGGAAGCCTACCACTCGACTCACTAATGCACGTCACTCTCACCTTGCAGTCCGTCACTCTCACCTTGCAGTCCGTCACTCTCACCTTGCAGTCCGTCACTCTCACCTTGCAGTCCGTCACTCTCACCTTGCAGTCCGTCACTCTCACCTTGCAGTCCGTCACTCTCACCTTGCAGTCCGTCACTCTCACCTTGCAGTCCGTCACTCTCACCTTGCAGTCCGTCACTCTCACCTTGCAGTCCTCTCCTCCTGTTTCCACCCCCAACCCGTCTAGATTGAGTTCCCACGGGAATAGGGCCCTAGTTTCCTCCTGTACTGGTTTATTAAATGTTGTTCAGTCTCAGTGTTTTGTAACCCTATCTATATTGTGCCCATTGTTCAGCACTGCGGAATATGCTGGCGCTATATAAAGAATAATAATGTAACCATCCCTCTGTTTCCTTAAGAGCAACAATAAACGCAAGAAACCATCAACATAAAAACATAGATATATTAAAATTTGCCCCTTAGCACCAATAGCAAAAAGAAGTAACTGCAATATTTGTGCCTGTAGGATATGGATACATCAATATTTAACCATGTTGAGGTTTAACTTTCGAGCGGTGCTTTAAAAAAATGGAGACAAGACCCAACATATACATGCAATTTAATCTCGTTTTCTGTTCTATCATTTTCGGTTTCTTCCTCTCCACATTTGTCATTTTTCTCATTGACTTCTAAAAACGTATGGTTTGTACAAATTGAAACAAGCGTTTCTCCCCTTTCACAGGTTAGTTTGTTTCTTGATTTTGGTTTGAATAGAGCAGATTCTCTTACAGCTGCAGCAGAAGATGCAGGAAGTGAGATGCGAGAGGTGTCAGAGGTCGTGTTGTGCACAGACCTTAGCCCCGTTCAATACCTCAGCAACTGCGGAATTGCTGCAGCGCAGCAATTCAGTTTGCTGCAGCAGTGTCATTGAACGCTTGGGTGCGAATTTCAAATCCAAAATGGCCGATTTCTTAAAGATTCAGATTGTTTTTCGTATGACTCGGACAACAGTTGAGGTATATATATGTATGTATGATAAAGGAAAGCAGTCAGCACAATTCCGTTTTGTATGCACACACCACAAATGATTGTTTTTATTGAATAAACGTTATGTTTACTTCTGATTCAAAATATGAATTGAACTGTAATCTATGTGCATGGGGTAAATAATAAATATTTTGTGCTTTGGTGAAAAAACCCTCAAAATTAACATTGCCGTACGGAATTGTTACTTGCTTCATGGCGGTGGCCATCTTTACGTCACACTCAGCTACTCGCAGCATCTCCTCGGGTCGCTGCAAGTGCTAAGTTGGCAGTGCTGAGCAGCAGAATGGCGTTCAATGGCAAGTTGCTAATTTAGCACTTGCTGCGGTATTGAACGCGCCTCTTGTCACCATGTTGCGGGGGGGGGGGATGTTTTTTGCAGAATCCCAGACTGTACTGGAGAGAGCGACAAATTTAACCTCTTACCTATCAACTGTATCCCCCAACAATCACTGTAGGAGGTACAAGATGGAGCTCCCAAATCAAGCTAAACTAAAGCCTTTACCCTGCAATGCCCCCTAGAGGCTGAAATGTATATTTTTGTTTGAGTGTTGCATTGAGATGTTACTTGAATTGTATTCCAGGATTTGCTTGTCTTCAGCCGAGAAAACTTGGAATGATTTAAGACTTTAAATAAAGACTTCTGAGACTTTATTTAAAGGTCCTAATGTTATGATATGGTATTAAATCTATATTAGACATATTCTATATCATTGATAAAGAACATATCCCACACTTTGGGTTTCTTCTACTTTTCTGGGGGGGGGGGATGGCTTTGGAAAATAAATGGTTCCCCCCCCCCCCTCCCCCAATTTTCCCGGGGTTTTTTTCCAGGCCTTCCGATCTCTAGGCTGGAGCAACGGGGACGTGAAGAATTCTGGATTTTGGAGTCTTCCAGGTTTCTGAATTCTAAGGCTGGGGTCAGACGAGAGTTTTGCAGAGTGGAAGGAATGTCCGTGAGTGGATGTTTCTTCCACTCAAAGGCCACCTCGCAGGGCGCAGATAGTGCTCTCAGTGCTGCAAGGCTTGATCTTTCTATGGAGGATCGCACTTTGCAGCCCCATAGAACATGCATCGTAGCTCTTTGACTGGGAGGCTTTCAGAACATCTGCGGCACGCCCACTGTAGTGTGTACAATTCATGTGCGTGTGGCCAGCCCTGTCGAAGCGTCACAACTTTGACGGGTGCTGGGAGGCACGTCAGTATGGGCGCACATAGTGCGCTCATCTGACCCTGGCCTAAGATTTTTCTTCAGAAACCCTTTAGGCTGGCGGCACACGAGCGGATTTTTTGCCTCCGTCTGTGCGAGCAAATTGCCGTCCGTTGTAGCTTTTTAATGGAGTCAATGAACACCGCACGATGCACTTGTTCACACACGACATTCGTGTATTGCTATGGACGCAAAAATTGCATGGACATGAAAAAGCTAGGCGTGCTGCTTCTTGCGGGCGTAAATATTTACGAGCGCAAGTGCGAAGGTCGTCACGCTGAAGCATCTGTCGATGGCATTACTGATGGTCTGTTGAACACTATCTCCCGTCAAAATGTGCATCCTTCACGAAGTACACACATCTCCTGTCAAAAAAATGTGTCCATAACGGCCACAGTAGCTGAAAGCTTGTGTGCCACCAGCCCTAGATTTATTAAGTATTTTACCAGGAAGGATACATTGAGATTTCTCTCGTTTTCAAGTATGTGCTGGGTTCAAGAACATTGAAGTGTTACAGAAATACAAAGTAATACAAGATATTTAAAAAAAATATAAAAAACAATACAGATTAACAGAAACCAGGTTAGGGTGCGATTACCAATGCCAGAGTTTTTAAGTTTTTCTAACAAGATGCCATGGTCTACTGTGTCAAAGGCCTTGGCAAAATCAAGGAAGATGGCTCCAGTTAGGTTTCCTTGTTCCATCCCAGCTTCGATATCAGGCCTATTCATTCTTTATTAAATTCGTTCTCTTCATTTCTTACCTCTTACTGGCTTTGAGTCTGGAAATATATTGTCAAATCTAACAGAATAACTTCGTTTAAATAAATGTACTTCTGCAATTTTAGAGGTGGGTCACGTCTCAAAGGGCAATGTTGTCCTTGTCCAGTAGCAAAGACCCCGCTGTTTGTCATGCCGTGCCATTTGCCGCCATGGCACACGCTGGTATCTCTGATTTGCAGAGCTCTGACACTGCACTACTAATGATGCAAGGTTATTCTCAAACGCTCATCAATAGTCTCTATTATGTAAATATCCAGGATGAATGTGCATCCATTAGGTGCAGGACAGGCTCATTTATCAGACTGTTGGCCTGGTACTGGTGGTTTGCTTAGCATAAAATGTCTTGTCATCACGCTTTCAGCTCCATAGCAAGCTATTAGGGGCCATTATTCTTCTGGCAATAAAAGGAGTGCCGTTGCTCCGAAAGTCTTGCACATACTGGGTTTATTCAGACCGGTGTATATGGTATTGCAATAGCTGACACAGCCTTTGAAGACTTAATAATTTTATACAAAATTCTTGCGAAAAACACCCGCAGCTCCAAACATATCAGCTGCTTTGCCTACAGTGCTAATTTGCTACACTTCATGTATGCAGCAAGGGACTGTGGGTAGGACCTGCAAATTAAGTCTACAAAATAAATTTTTTATATTTTTTTTTCTTACACCTCCATGCCGACACCTTCCTTGCCAATGTAATGCATATTTGCAGGACTCTTGTTAGAAATAAGACCATAAACTTTTTTTTTTTTTTTTTTTTTGTATATCGTTTTTATTAACCTCCCTGGCGGTGTTCCCGAGTGTGTCTCGAGGTTAAATTTCACCGCTGAGAGCGGTAACCCCGAGACACACTCTGGCTGTATACATCATCTCTTTCTGTGCTCCCTCGATGATCTCTGCAGTCTCCTCCAGCGATCGAGGCGTTTACTTCCTGGATGCCTTCTCGTGAGGAAGGAACCAGGAAGTAGAAGGTCGCGGTCACCAGAGGAGACAGCTGGGGACCTCGAGGAAGAGGTGATGTATCCAGCGGCATCCCGAGTGTTGCTCAGGGTTGCCGCTTCCAACATAGGACTTTAACCCCGAGCCAAACTCAGGATGCCGCTGGGGGGGGGGGGGGAATAGTTTCAGCAAAGAATTTTCTGAAGAAATAGACCGCCAGGGAGGTTAAATGAAGCCTATCCAAGGCAGTCGTATATAGTGCAAATAAAAACAGAACTAGCACAAAAGGGTAATATGACGGCATAAATCTGTTGGCGTTTGCAAAGCTGTCCATTTTCAACATTTAGTTTACAATTCTCTATCGTGTTGCGAAACTTTAATTCTTTAAATTGTGTCTGCTCAACTGAGTCGTATATTTTATTTTCATAAAAGCTTTGCAAAGCTAAATTTTTATAAAGCAACCAGAACTGAAATCTTTAAAATGGACCAGTGCGTACACGATTAGGATAAATTTTTATATAGATATAGAGATAGATATATATCTCCATCCAGGCTTCTCTGACAAAATTCCTATATACAAAATTCATTTGTCTTCATGGTCTATTTTATGTGTTTATGATGTATATGTTTTATAACCCTTTCATAATCAAAGAAGACCTATAAACAGCCCCCCCCCCCGCACATAATATAACGTTTTTTAATCGGCGTTTATCACATGTGATCCAAAGTTTCAACTGAGTCTTTTTATTGCAATATATGTAATATATTCATTGTTAATTTTGTCTGCTTTCCCCTGCGAGTGCTGGCATTGTTTGTTAGTGTTGTCATGTATGCGCTCTGTGCCTTGCAAGACACCTACACAAACCTTGCCACGCAAAGCTTCGCATTGATTTGAATAATTTGGCTTGAGCGCAGCTTCGCGTTCGCCATTAACCCTTTGCATGCTGGAGTATGCAAATGCACCGTGCAGCCTCAGACGCTCTGCGTTCATCCTCCTCAGGATGTGAATTCTTAGCAAAAAAAGGAATAAATTCCAAAAGCTCGTGTATTTACTGTGAACAGAAAAGCCGTTGAGCCGTTGGCTCGTTAGTTGGTGTCCAGAAACTTTGCGTTCATGGGAAGCCGTGTTTTTGAAGCCGGTAATGAGCGGCGCGCAGCCAGCGATGTCCTTTTAAAACATGCAAAGCCTGTGTGGGGCTGTGCAAATCTTCCCACCTCTCTGCGGAGTGCTTGTGACAGGCGCGTCGGCTGTTGTATGTGAGAAGCTGAATTATTAAAGCTGCCTTTGTTTATTAAATTCATCCCCAGGCATCGGTAGCGCGCCTGATTTATGCAGAGCGGAATGAGCGGTCTCCATTAGCGGCCAGTTCTAATAAACATCCGACGACCAAGGAGGACGAAGGCAGAAAGGACCGAGGTACGGATGTGACTGAAGAGTAAGTCTCCTGCTTGAACATTTTCCTGTAATGATAGATCGACTCGCCTGCCCATAATAAAATTTAGATATCTATCTATCCCTGGCGCAAGTATCTTGTAGTGGGGGACTTTTATTTGTGCTGTTAGATAAATCCGTGTTCTCGTGGGTGCTTTTTGGTTCACTTTGACGTGATCCTGTTTGAAAAGTTCTAGTCTAAGAACAGCGCGTTTCCACATACACTGATGGTTTGCATCTTCATAGTTATGCAAAATCAGTCAGAACATCGCTGTGTGCCGCATGTAGACATCTTGCACCATTCTGGTTGTATGAGACCAACTAAACGCACGTCTCTGAACAGGTATTTATATTTTGGGGGTAAATTTCAGTGTGTATGTGGTTGTATGTTTATATATAATCTAATGGGAGATGTAGTTCCCAAAATCTCAGGGAGCCAAGGTTGCTGACCCCTGCTTTAGGCCATTTAGTATGATCTGGCATGTTGGGGTTTTGATGGAAGGAAAAAAAGGTGAGGTTGTGGACTTCATTTGCATGTCTTTTTCTACTTTTTGGGAGAAGAGGGCAAAGGAGCTGAGGGCAAAGAAAGTCTTTGAGTTGTCCAGGCGTGTAAATGTTTTTCACAATGACTTACATTTTATATATGACATTAAAGGGACTGTCTAGGCTCTGTATTCACTCAATGTTTGGGTGGTCACAGTCCCTTTGCGTCTTCCTCTTGATTTTTGCAGAGTTCCAGGAAGCAGGACTCCTTTCAGGAACCATCTCCTGCCAACAGGTCTCTGCATGCTCAAATTTAGAGACCTTGGTTTTGCTGGACACTCCTCCTTAAATGCACACATGTAGATGTTTTTTTTGTGGTGTTGAGGTCCATCATGTGTGCAACTCGTCAATAAAAAGACAAAGGCCGGAGGCGGCGGTGAATGTATGTAGATTTGGGGTATTTTTGTCACCGTGGTTTCATACACTATGGCCATTGGTGCACCTAATTCCCCAGAAATCTTTGTCCATTTTGTCTGTCTTTCCTGTATGTGTGTCTTTGTGCTGAAGAGGCATAAGGGTCAGGGCATGTTGGAGGTAGGCAGGGGGGCCCTTTCTGAATTTTTGCCTGTGTACCGTGACTTGTCTGTCTGTCCTTTCGTGTAGGTGTACTGCAAGTTGTGTGTCTTTTACAGTGTTATTGTGTAGAACGAAATGGGACCGCTTTCCACACAAAACATGTCAGGATAAGAGAGATGGGGCTCACCACTACAAAGCTGCATCTTCTAATGGACCATAGTCTCCAGGAATCATGTGAGTTGTAGTTCAATGAATAACCAGTCCATTGCAGAGCATCTTATGTCGCTGAAAGTCCATACGAAGAGTGCTCCGTCTCCCTCCCTTCACGCACAGCCCAATTACTGACTAACGATCTATGAACAGTAATGCACTCTAACCGCTGCAATATAAATATCGCTTACATTAATTGATGTAGTGAGCTTGTCTGGAAGTGTTTAGGCTGCTGGAGAGGGCTCTGTGAGCTGCGCCTGGGCGCCCTGGGCCTTTAATGATTCCTCCTGTCAGAAATCCACACCGGCAATTTGTCACCAGTTGTGTCTGCAGAGCTGTCTGAGCGCTGCTGGCATATTCCTAATGAAGCCAGAGTCACAAAGTGTGTCTCGGTGCCCTGCCAGCTGTTTGGATTTCCAAAACCCCAACCTGACTTAATGTCATCAGACAATCTCACCTTTCAGCTTATGGTACCAGCGCAGGATCTGCACACAGTGGGTGAGCGTGGCTTGATCTTTATTGCTATTCTGATTAATTTAATTTCCTGCCAGCGCATTGGCATCGTACAGTTCATGGCTGTCTGGCATCAAACGTGTGTTTATCATAGGCTTTAATCGTGGGAATTTTCTTTTTGCAGTGATTTTGGTGCTTAGAAATACCTAATTTCTCCCATAGTAGCTTTTAGTATAAAATGATCTTCTTTTCTGTTTTATGTTGTTTTTTGTTGTTTTTCCCACCACTTTAACCCATGTACATCTGAATGTTACGGTGTCTTCTTGCCAGTTTAATTTCAAAGCTTGGCAAAACACAGTCCAAGATGACATAAACCTGCAAATTTCATCTTGTTTTGACTGGGGGCTTTTAATGCATCATGAAGGCTGTAGCGCTAAAAGACCTAGGTAAGCTACAAGTTGGCCAGTCCTATATTCAATTCCTTAACGTTACAGCGGGTCTTGAAAAATTCACAGGCCGGGCAGCCCATGGCTCCTTTCAATGGACTTCTGGTGCCCTAAATCGGTTGACTAGCAGGGGCGTGTCCAGACCTCGCTTAAAGAAGCCATCTTTCTGCAGAGCTCCAGGCCACGACATTGGTATCTGATCGCTCGTGGCCGCTATCTTACACTGACACTGGTGTGCTCTTCTCAGGTCACCTGCAGAAGGTCCCAGGCCCCGTTTGCATCGATCTGTGACTGAAGGGGAGCGGAGGTGCGAGGGCTTGGCTCTCTTTTACCCCGGCTTGCAGCGTGCGGTGGCCATTTTGTGGCCTAGTCTGGAATCCCTGCGGTGTACACCTCATGCTGGATAGGCCACCCTGCGGCTGCTAATATGGGGAAAAAATCGGGCTGGACGGAGACATCGGATCCGAGCCTCCCGGACATCCGAACGTCGCTGGGCGTTGGACGCACGGGTGAGGTCCGGCACCACGAAACAGGTGTGCTGACTGCATCCACGGCTGGAGACACCTTGCCGGTGCCTGAACCCGATAGTGACCCAGGTGAACTACCCCCTGCGCGACCACTCGCCGAGGTGGACTTACAGAAAGTCATGAAAGACTTCCAATGCCTGTGGCGTAAGGACCTGCGGGAGGTGTGTTCGGCTCTGCAGCCCTTGCAATCTCAGCTAGCTGAAGTACAGGTGAAAGTGTGGGAATCAGACGCTGCAGGCTGCCACTACCGCTAGACTCGATGACCTTCAATCCCAGGTGGCCCACCTGAGTTCTGCAGTCATGACGCTAGAGGACCGCCATCGGAGACGGAACCTTCGGGTGCGGGGGATCCCCGAGGATGTGCGATCTGATGACCTTATGTCATACGTAGTGGGCCTTCTCACTCACCTCCTCACGTCAGCTGGTGACTCCTCCGAACCCGCGATCTTCTTGGTGATGCGTCTACGCAATGCTGCTGCTGCACCGGAGGCAGCCCCCTGTGACGTTCTCGTGTCTACCCGGTCTGTGGCTCCTCTCTTCCGCAACCTTGCTGCTGCCGGTCAATCGTTTCAGGTTACGTACACCTCCCGCTGTCTTTCTCTCTTCAGAGATGTTTCCTTTCTGGCATTAGCGACCCGGTGACGTTTCCATGAAGTCACTGCCCTGCTGCGGGTCCGAGAAATATGGTACATATGGGGGGGCCTCTGGTTCCCTAATCATTTATCATGGTGGAAAACCCTACCCCGTGATGACTTTGGAGGACGTGAGGTCCCTGCTTAACACTCTCGAACATACCTGTGCCGCTAGACTCAGTGGTGCCGCTGACGGAGCCAGGCTGACAGTTCTCCTAGTGACGTACCCCCCCCCCCATGTTTTTTGGCGATTGAGGGCTGGTCCCCCACACTCAGACTTCTTCCACCCCCCCCCCTTTTCTTTTGGGGTTCTTTCGGGGTGTGCCATTGTGCTGGCCACGATGGCTCTGCCCGCCATACCAA
This sequence comes from Leptobrachium leishanense, assembly GCA_009667805.1. Lineage (NCBI taxonomy): Eukaryota > Metazoa > Chordata > Amphibia > Anura > Megophryidae > Leptobrachium > Leptobrachium leishanense. The sequence goes on from CM019065.1 coordinate 130,792,671, forward strand.
GCCCTCGAATACCCCGGCCTTGTGACCTGTACTCTTCCATGGCCTCCTGTGGTACATTGGACCTTTAGGAGTGAGCCAGGAGGGTCTCGTATTTGGCCTTTGCCACTTTTTTTTTTTTTTTTTTTTTTTTTCCTTACCCCCCCCCCCTCCTGCTTTTTAGATCAGTGGTTCCAAGTTCTTGTCCTTAGGGGGACCTAACAGACCAGGTTTGCCAGATATCTGAAGCATGGCACAAGTGACTTTGCTGCTCAGTGATTTCAGTCTGAATTTCTCCAAGGTAATCCTTAAAATCTGGTCTGTCTTCTAGCACAAGAAGGAGCATTAATCGACAGAGTTGAGTACAGAGGGTTAATGAGCCTTTATTCACAGAAAGGGTTGTACGCTTTCAGCGTGCTGCCAAGCTTCATCTGATGGTCATGGCACAAGTCAACGGCTGGCGGCGGCTGATAAGCCACTTGAATTGTATTGGACCTGAGGGAAGGGAAGTTAGTCGCGCCACGCCAACTGGAATACTTTAGCAGATTTCCATTCTGAAATGCAGATAAAATGTTTCCAGTTCCGTTGGATACAGAGCAAGCGCTATGGATGACCTTATGCGGCCTGGTTGGCGGCAGTTCCTCAGTTTTTGATGGATACAATTAAGAGCAGTTGCTGCCCCATAAGAGGCATGCGTGCCTGACGTGTGCTAACTTCCAGTGGAAAAACAGGCATTTTCCCAAAGTGGAATAATGCTGATCTTCATACACAAAGTTGCCTGGCCATTCGCTTGCCAGATATCCACGTTGTGTTAATCTATAAGATTGTAGAATTATTATTGATGATACTTTCTTATCCCTGTATTTGCATGGATCTGACAGAGAACGGAACGAGGAAGGGCAATAATAGGAACATGTAGGGGGAGACTGTTTTGATACAGTATGACAGAAATTCGTTAATTTTATTTTAAATGTACTTCATAAAATGTATCCTGTGTAGCAGGAGTGGGCAACTACGGCCCTCCAGATGTTTTGAAACTACATTTCCCGTGATGTTCGGCTGCTCATTAAGTTTGCAAATCCTCAAGGGAAATCTAGTTCCAAAACATTTGGAGGGCCAGGGTTGCTGACCCCTGATTTATAGGAATATTTAATATTACAATATGTCATATTGCTGCCCTGTCCTGGGATGCTTGTAATTAATAGAAATCCTGGTGTAATTTGATTCTGATATTTTTATAAAATGTTTATCAAACAAATTACACCAGGATTTCTATTAATTACAAGCATCCCAGGACAGGGCAGCTAAATGACATATTGTAATATTAAATATTCCTATAAATCGGGTCCGCAACCCTGGCCCTCCAAATGTTTTGGAACTAGGTTTGCAAAGCATCAAGGGAAATCTAACGAGCAGCCGAGCATCACGGGAAATGTAGTTTCAAAACCTCTGGAGGGCCGTAGTTGCCAACACCTGCTCTATAGGCATCAGTTCTCACCTCCTGGCACCCTGGTGACAGGTTCCCTTTCCAATAATTGCTCCTTGATCGCTTTAATTGCAAATGGCAAAAAAAAAATCTCTTTTTCTATATGCCCATGTAGAGGAGATGGCTAACACCTGGCTGAACGTGATTGGCATTAACTGTACGCTTGCTGAGACTGCCTCGACACATTTCTGCTCGTTCTATACAGCAGTCAGGCACGCACTTGGATGGAGAATAAAATCTAAAAATACAAAGGGAGTGAATTGGCGGGCTGCTGCTTTCAATCCGCTTGCATTTTAATGATGGAAGTCGTGGGACATAAAGTGGCATGTGAAGTACACGCTGTCCGTTTAGGCTTATAAACCATGTAAAATTACACGGCGCAGAAGAGTGCCGTGTGGTTTAATGAACTTGGAGGTAGTATTAATTTTTTTTTTTTTTTTTTTTTTTTTTGATGGAAGTGGAGGAAAATGACTGGCTATTTATTTTTACTGCTCCCCCAGTGATGGATGTGCTCAATCACTGCTGTGGGACCGAAAAATTCTCAGCATTGCCAAAAGGAAATTGCTTTAACTTCATGGTTTGTAAGAAAGATGATTGGAAAGAAAAGTGTGAACGTGTATTTGTGCTTGTATACATATTTTGCCTCCCTGGTTCCTAAATGCTTGGGATATAAACCAAAGTTAGCATAAAATAATTAAAAAAAAAAAAAATGCTTTAAACCCACTGTAAGCTCAAAAGAAGGGGAGGGGTGATATCTGTTAATAATTAACCCCTCCAGACCCACATTTTTAGTTTTAAAGGTGTGAATTTTCAACCTCTACATCCCATGAAACTCTAAGGAGCAAAAAGATTGTCAAGGCACACCATCAGTTTTTAGTCTATATTTTGGGATAATTTTAAAAGGAGTTTTAAATTTTAGTTGGGGGGGGGGGCCCCCCCCTAATAAATCTACCCTTTCAGCCAGAGTGCTAATGCACCCACATTTTCCACTGTCCTGTTACTTTCTCACTTTCTGCCATTGCTTTAGAAAGTTCCTGCGTTCCACTTTAGGGCCGTTTGCACCACACCAGGGTGTCATTGCACATCGGTTGAAAATCACTTGGGTTAGAGTGTCCGCATTTGTAATCTTGGAGGGGGGGGGGAGAAAAATCCCTTAATCTATTGTGTTTCAAATGACAAATCTAAGGCTGGGGTCAGACGAGCGTAGTGTTCACGTCCGTGATTGCGCCTAAAAGTACGTCCGTGATAGCATGACAGCCCATCGGAGCCTGTTACACAAAGTACGTCCGCACTGAACTGCGGAAGCACAACGGACGCAAGGCAGGCAAGAACGTACATCCCCCTAGAACGGCCGCACAAAGTGCGCTGCGCCCGCAACGTCCGCATAGCTTTGTGTGTGAGTGGAACGTGGTCAGACGGACTGCATTTATACGTCCAGCATTTTTCACGGACAAAATGGTTTTGCTTTTTAATTTATTTTCCCTCCTACATCCGTCAAAATATACATCAGTGAATAAAGGACTGTGTGGCCACTACTGCGTCTTCCGTACTAACGTATGTCCGTGTGCACGGACGTACAGTCCATAGAAATCACGCTCATCTGACCCTAGCCTAAAGGGGTGTGGTGTTTTTTTTTTCTGGTTTTTTCCAGTATATTTTGTTAGGTTTTTTTTTTGTGTATTTTGAATATTTAAGAATAAATCGATGGCTAATCCTGGTACCCCTCATATTTGCAAGTCAACGTGCTTTCTTTGAAACCAAAGTCTCTAAAAAAGAATACACTATAAATGGATATTCTAGTAGTTTTTTTTTTTTTAGTTTTTTTTAATTGTATCCTGACTATATTCATTCTACTACCAAACTACTTAGTGAGAATTTTTAAGTTTTTTTTTTTTTACAAGCGTTGCAATAATATCTACCTTTTACGTTGTATAAAAGTGAAAGGGCTCTATGAAATTCTTTGCGCAAATGTTAACGCGTGCGCAAAAACGCATTAACGCGAGGGGGGGGGAACCCTTTGCGCAGAACGTTGTAATTTTAACGGACAACGTTTGCACGCATAATTTTAACGTCTTTTAAAAGCTGAACGTCCTGGCCAAAACCAAATACACCAACCCGAAAAAAAAATACAGCAAAGTATAGTTACACATTCTACACATACTCAAACAATAAAATGGAGAAGTTGTGCGTGTTTTTATTATTGCTGCAGCATATATAATCAGATTGATTTTGACAGGCACAAAAACTGAACGTGAGACAATTGTGGTTCTTAATTCTGATTGGCTGAATCGCGTGAAAAAAAGTCCGTCCACCGATTTCTGCGCGCGCATTTTTGTGCGGCTTTTTTACACGTGTTCTTTTTTAACAGATGACAAAATGCGCTCGGATTTTAATACCGACGTTAACGCGTGTAAATTAACGCTTTGCACACAAATATCGCGCTGCGCAAGCATTTTTGCGCGAAGAATTTAATAGTCTTGTTTTTTGTTCTGCCCTCCTTTCCTCTATCCTTCTGTAATCTATTCCCCTCCTCAGCACTGCACACATGTGTTCCCTCTCCCTTCTGTGATCAAGGTAATCATTTAGCTGTATTTACAGGTCACTAAAGGCTGCTGAATCCATATTACTAATTGCTTTATAGACAGAATTAAGTAAATATTTTCCATTGCTAAATGCTTATTTTACTAACTTGCCTTTTAAAAAAAAATGTCCCTTGAGGTAATTGTGAAGTTTCTTTGCTTGGAGCTGCCTTGCCAATAAGCATACATTAGAGTGGATCGATGCTGCATGTTTTGGCGGGTGATTTAGAAGGATCACTCCCCTCCCTGGTTGTACTGATTGTAATCTGTTTGAGATTAATGGTTGGATGTATAATCCTGATCAGGCTTTGTGATAGTCGCTCATTAGATTAACGGCTGGGTGTAAACTTCCCTTCACAACAGTGATTTACATTCACTCCTGCAGAGTTATTTACAGTGATTACAGTGAAATATGAATGTAGACACAGCTATATTTCTTTCAGGGCAATGCTGAGTTGACTAGAGGGATCACTCTGCAATGTGAGGGCAATCTGCTGCAGGCAACAATACGCAAACCTGGCGGCTGATTTAGTTTTACTTTTAAATTCCTACCCTTTAGCCACTGCATAGTGAGAAGAGCTGCTGGGCCGGTTTAGTAAACCCTTTAGCAGAGGTGCGTTCAGTTCCTCAGCAGCTGCTGAATTGCTTCAGTGCAGCATTTCAGTTTGCTGCAGCCGTCTCACTGAATGCTTTGGCTGTGAATATGGAAGCTAAAGGGCAGAGGATTGCTTGATGAAAGGTGCTGTTTTTGCAAAATCCATTTTTGTCAATTTTGTTACCACTTTAGTGTATGTTTACCATGTTCCAATAAATATTTGGTGTTTTGGTCCACCAAACCTTCAAACTGAAAATTTCCTTATTGGATAATTTGCTCAGTGGAGGCGGCCATCTTTCCTACATCACACTCGGCTAACCCCGCAGCACCTCTCGACTTGGCTGCAAGTGCTAAATTAGCAATGCTGAGCGCTGAGCTACAGCACAACATTCAGTGAAAAGTTGCTAACTTGGCACTTGCAGCAGCTTAGCAACTGAACGTGCCTCTGGACTATATGATTACTCTGCAGCTAAACTGTATGAATAACGTGCTTCACTATCCTGCAAGGAAAATGATGACCTCATATTTATAAAGAATTTTACCAGGAGGGATACATTGAGATTTCTCTCGTTTTCAAGTATGTCCTGGGTTCAAGAACATTGAATTGTTACAGAAATACAAAGTTACAGTTAGAAGTACTTGTACAGCGCCAACAAATTACATAGCGCTTTACAATGGGGAAGCACAAACCGCAGGCTTAGATGATTACAAGAGGAAATACAACCCTGGTCGTAGGATAACTGTCCAGGTTATACATCACTTTAAACCAAAAGCTCAGGCAGACATCCCATGAGCTTACACTCTAAGGCAGTGGTCCCCAACCCAGGCCCTCAGGGCCCACTAACAGGCCAGGTTTGCCAGATATCTGAAGCACAGCACAGGTGTTATGATTTGCTGCTCAGTGATTGCAGGATTCAGTCTGCATTTCCCCAAGGTGATCTGCAAAATCTGGCCTGTTAGTGGGCCCTGAGGGCCTGGGTTGGGGACCACTGCTCTAAGGGACTAGGGTAACTGAAACAAATGGGAGCAGAGGGAAGGTGAAACTGGTCGCCAGTAGAATATCGTAGGGATTGCATGAAAAGGACCAGATTCTTTGGGCTTAGTAAGGGTAATTAGTCTGTGCAGTAGGCGTTGCAAACACAATTTGTTGACCTGGAGAAAGATCTGTGGTTGTCCCTCAGGATTAGATGCTTTGTATTTTTTTTTTTTTTTTTTTATTCAAAATTTTGGTTTTATTAAAGAGTAACAAATACAGAAAGAGAGATAAAGCATTGCGTTAAAATATGATACATAGAAGGGGAGACCGATATCAAGTGTGGTACAATTCGGAGGCATTCATAAGTTCTGGGTAATCGGGTCAAGGCCGGGCCATTCAGTGTCAAGGAATCGGCCAGTCGCCTAGGACCTGTCAGTACTGGTCAGTCACCCAAACCGTGATATCCAGCAAGTTTCAAGAATATCACGGCCTCCAAGGAGAAAATTGAGAATGAAGAGAGCATGAAGTAAGAAGAGAAAGAGCGGTCAACAAGAAAGAAAGGGAGAGTGGGAGAAACCGATGGAAAGGAAGGTAGAAAAAAGAGAGAGAGAGAGAGCATACATACACACACAGATCCGTACTGTCCATGGCACGTCTGGGGGTAGGTTGGGGACGCAGGCCAGGAATCACCCAAAAGAACGAGGGCCAGCGTACTCCTCAAATCTCACCTTCCTCAACCGTCAAGGGGTCGGCAGTAGTGTTGTTAGTACCTCCAGACCTATATTCGTCCCAATAGAGCCAGGTGCCACAGAAGGCCTCTATTTGGCCACTTTCCACTGCTACCAGGCGATCAACTGCTCTTAGCCGTTCTACCTCCTTCACCCACATTCTCTTGGAAGGAACCGTTCCAGTCCTCCAGTGTACTGGAATCAACAATCTAGCCGCCAGTACAAGGCGTAAAGCTGCTGATTTTCGCATTGCCTTAATGGACATCGGGAAGTGCAACAAAAGGTAAGTTGTGGCGGAGAAGGTCACCTCCAATGCCGAAATAGTGCAGACCCCATCATGGACCATCCTCCAGAACGGGTCAAGGAGAGGGCAAGCCCACCAAATATGAAAAACTTCCCACATCCGATCCGCAGCGCCAGCAGAGGGGGTCTGAGGTAGGCTGAAACCGGTGTATCCATCCGTTCAGGAGTCCAATACCAGAAAGTGAGTATCTTATAGGCATTTTCTGCACATTTCAGCCACGGAGATCCTCGGTGGGACAATGCATAGGTCATAGACCACGTTTCGTCAGAAAATGAGTCTCCTAGAATGTCATGCCACGTTGACTGGAACTGAGGAGGGTCAGCAATGGAATCCTGTAGTAAATGGTAGAGGGTGGATATGCTCCTAGCGAGTGGGATGCCCATTCTGTAGAAGTTCTCGAATGGAAGTAGGGGTCTTGTAAGGCTGAATCCAGCGTTGAGGGATTGAAGAAAGGACTTAATCTGGGCACAGTTAAATTGCTCTAAGAAAGTCAGTGGTGGAGAGTCATCTGCAGCTGTAAGTGGGGGCACCGTACCATCCTTCAGGAAGGACTGCGCGGTGATCCTATCTGGTAAGTCAAGTCTGCGCTTCAAGTCAGGGCACACCCCAGGGAGAAAGCCCGGGTTGTGGTGTAGTGGCAAAAGAGGAGAAACAGCCGACGACAGAGACCTGGACATGCGAATCTTTCTCCACAGATGCAGGGTTGCTCGGGGGATGCTCCACTGGGCCTGTCGATCCCTTGAGTCCCTAGGTCGGATCCAGGGTAGGGTCCATAACGGAGCTTCCATGATTTCCTCTTCTAAATCCAGCCACAGCTTTTCCGCCGATGTCAGAGACCAATCGAACACGAGTCAACTGAGTGGCATAGAAATACAGTTTGGCGTCAGGAAGAGCCAGACCTCCGCGACTTTTGGCGCGACAAAGGGTCTCGTATCGTACTCTGGGCTTCCCTTTAGACCATATGAATTTTAAGATCAGAGAGCGAAGTATCACGAAGAATTCAGCTGCTACGGGAATTGGGACCGTTTGGAAGACATACAAAAGACGAGGCAGAAGATTCATTTTTATGACATTGATTCTACCTAGCCAGGAGATATATTTACTATGCCATCCCGCAAGATCCGTCCGGAAGGAGTCCAGAAGTGGTTTATAATTAAACTCAAAAAGTCTGGAATGCGAAGGAGTCAACCATATACCCAGATATCTCATCTTAGTCGGGCACCAAGCAAACGGAAAACGTTGTTTGAGTTTGCTGGTCACTGTCGGGTGAAGATTAATATCTAGGAATTCCGATTTATCAGCATTTATGCGAAAGCCGGAGTATTCCCCGAAGTCGGCAAGCGTCCTTAGAACAGCCGGCAAGGAGCTCTCTACATTTGTGAGCATAAAAAGTAAGTCATCTGCGTATGCAGATACCACGTGTTCACGTGTGCGACCTCGAATACCAGAAATATCAGCGTCCGAACGTATGGATTCTAGCAACGGTTCTAGGGAAAGGGCGAAATAACAGTGGTGATAAAGGACAGCCTTGTCTCGTTCCATTGTATATGGAGATCTCGGTGGATAGTGCGCCATTAATACGAACTCTAGCGGTCGGGTTATGATACAATGCAGCAATCCAGTGCAGGTAGGCATCAGGGAGACCCATATGGCGTAAAACCTCAAAGATATTTTCCAGCGGACCCGGTCGAAAGCCTTCTCCGCATCGGCCGAAAATAACAGCAGTGCTTGTCCCGAGCTTTGTAGTTTTTAATGGAGTTTTAAGGCGTAAATTCATATTCTAGCTCTAAATGAATAACCAACCTAATTTATTAATCGTATGGACAAAGGGAACCCAACTGGGTTACCCCAAATAGAGGGATTCTCGTCACCGATGGTCAGAGTCCACGATGAGGGGTTAACCCTAGGCACAAAGCCTATGACTTGTACAAAAGAAACACCTTAGCAGGTTTATGGGCTCAAAATTACTGAAAATTAACTTTTATTGTAACCTATATAACCATTTAGACCAATAGCATTTGGTCTTAAGTACAGACCATTCATTTCTCGTTAACTTTAATGGTCTCAGCTTTGACAGATTTTGATCAAGTTGTTTCCATTTACAAAGTTACTGATTTAAAACATTAACTTAAAACTGCCACAAAACATTCCTTTCCTTCTGAAGCTTTTACATTGCATTGTAATCATTAACCAGTCTTTTACTATTAAATCAGACTACATGCATAGTAATCCGTAACTTAAATTCAGGGAACCCAACCACACGTGTGTAGAGTATGGACAGGAGACTTGAGGGTCTGCCCCTTATATATTAATGACAAACAATCTTGCTGGATCGGCCAGGAAGAAAAAAATGTCAACCTGTTACTAAAACTTGAATTTTATTGCTTTCACCTTTTTTAAAAGAATAGAATTGATAAACCTTCCCGCCCTCGACTTAAGTATGATATACTTTGTAAACCTAAAAGATGTAGACGACTTGCGCTGCCAGATACGCGGTTGTACTATTATGCAACACATCTCACTAGAGTAGTCGATAGGATGACTGGCTCACCTGACCAACGATGGTTAGACTTGGAGGAAGCCCAAGCTGGGCGCCCGGTATGGACACTACCGTGGCTCTCATGGGCGATAATGAAACACACTACTAAAGGCATTTCACCGATGGGTCACACGCTTGGCATCTGGCATAAAATACAAACAAAATACACCCTTTCGACATACCCCTCTCCCCTACTACCCTTACGGTACAATCCTGAATTTCCTGTAGAGATACTACAGACGCTGGCAACACGCTTCAGATTCTCCTAACCTTAGGGCTTGCCATTTGCTACGAGATGGGGCCTTCATCCCGCTAGACACCTGACCAACCGGTTATTACCTTTGCGGAACTATTCGATTTTCACCAGCTTAAGTCGTTCTTACGCCGCTTACCGAACACCTCGTTAACCAGACAACTTTCCCCCTTTGAGACACTTTGTAGACTGTCTTCTCCATTAGCACACGGCGTGTCACTGCTTTACGGTCTACTGCGTTCCGTGGATAATGAACCGCCTGCATATATGTCTCGTTGGGAACGTACGCTTGACCTTCATATCTCAGGAGATGACTGGGACAAGACACTATCCCTCACACACTCAGGTGTACGGATCACCAAGTTGCAGGAAACGTCATATAAATTGGTGACCTTTTGGTACCACGCTCCTGCCCTGATGGCTACGTTCAATGTTACTATATGGCTGAATTGTTGCTGTACTACTGCTACGGGCTGGCACGTATTTACACTCTCTGATCAAATGTGCTCTTATTCAAACCTTTTGGAAGAAGGTTAGAGATCTGATTCGGGACACCACTGATGAGATTTTGGACTCCCCCCCCCCCCCCCCCCCCCCCCCATTTTTCTGCTTCTTCAGCTTCCATTTCCGGTGAAATCATTGAAACGGTCGGTATTTTGGTGGCCAGATCTGATACCCGTGCATTGGAAATCCACTTCCATCCCTTCCCTTAAAACATTGATAGAATGGAAGTATTGAGATCGAATGAAGAACTCTCTTCCTCCTGCTAAGGCTGCACAACACTCCGAGAATCTGGTTTCATTGGACAACTTACTGTACTGCTGCACGGTTTCGAGAGGTCCTGGAGGAGGGTGACGGAGGTCGTGGGGACTCTGCCGCTTTTGGTAAACTAGACCTCATTGGATAATGGGATACTTCCCCCCCCCCCCCCATTCCTGGACCTGATACATCTATACAGTTGTGTTAAAAATTATTCAACCCCCAATGCTGTAGAGGGTTTTAGGGAATTTAGTGTAAATTTGTAATTGTATTCAGAATGAAATCCTACAAGGACTTTTTAAAGAACCATATGCAACTAAAATGACATCAATTGGTTTTGTAATACAGTAGTAAATGTTTCTTTTGTGAATTCTTCATTGACACAATTATTCAACCCCTTAAAGACTACCACTCTGAAGAACAGAGGTTCATTCAAGTGTTTTCAATCAGGTATTGAAAACACCTGTGGATGTCACGGAGCAGCAATAAAGCATAATAAGCACCAATTAGGCAGCTTTAAAATGCCTGTGATACTCAGCTCCTTCTAGACATTTACTGGTGTGGTTACAAACATGGTGAAGTCAAGAGAATGGTCCAGGAAGACGAGGTGATTACTCTTCACAGGAAGGGCAATGGCTATAAGAAGATTGCAAAGATGTTAAACATACCAAGAGAGACCATAGGAAGCATCATTCGCAAATTCAAGGCAAAGGGCACTGTTGAAACGCTACCTGGTCGTGGCAGAAAGAAGATGCTGACTTCGACGGCTGTGCGCTACCTGAAGCGTAGAGTGGAGAAAAGTCCCCGTGTGACTGCTGAGGAACCGAGAAAAGATTTGTCAGATGTGGGTACTGAAGTTTCAGCTCAGACAATACGGCGCACACTGCGTAATGAAGGCCTCCATGCCAGAACTCCCAGGCGCACCCCCTTGCTGTCTCCAAAGAATAAGAAGAGTCGACTGCAGTATGCCAAAAGTCATGTGGACAAACCACAGAAGTTTTGGGATCGTGTTCTGTGGACTGATGAAACAAAATTAGAACTGTTTGGGCCCATGGATCAACGCTATGTTTGGAGGAGGAAGAACAAGGCCTATGAAGAAAAGAACACCTTGCCTACTGTGAAGCATGGCGGGGGGTCAATCATGCTTTGGGGCTGTTTTGCTTCTGCAGGTACAGGGAAGCTTCAGCGTGTGCAAGGTACCATGAATTCTCTTCAGTACCAGGAGATATTGGATGACAATGTGATGCAGTCCGTCACAAACCTGAGGCTTGGGAGACGTTGGACCTTTCAACAGGACAATGATCCCAAGCATACCTCCAAGTCCACTAGAGCATGGTTGCAGATTAAAGGCTAGAACATTTTGGAGTGACCATCGCAGTCACCTGACTTAAATCCGATTGAGAACCTCTGGTGGGACTTAAAGAAAGCAGTTGCAGTGCGCAAGCCTAAGAATGTGACTGAACTGGAAGCTTTTGCCCATGATGAATGGGCGAAGATACCCGTAGATCGCTGCAAGACACTTGTGTCAAGCTATGCTTCACGTTTAAAAGCTGTTAGTACAACATCCTTTTACAGTTATAAGTACTAAGATTGAATGTCACTTGGGGGTTGAATAAAACTGATAATGATGTGAGCACAGAAAAGACATTATTTCATTATAAATGTTGTTATATTTGTCTGACCTACACGTGCCTCTTTGATTTAATTGTAAGCAAGATGACTGATTGATCAAAATCAATGTCAAACTGGCCAAAACACTCAATTTCAGTGGGGGTTGAATAATTTTGAACACAACTGTAGGTCGTCATACTGTTCCCCTATGTTGGGATCCCACCTGACCTCCCGCCCTTCTCCTCCCCTACCCCTTCTTTTTTTTTTTTTTTTTTTTCTTTTTTCTCTTTCCCATGTATCCCTTTCTTCCTCCTTTTACACTCCTTTCTCTTGCTTTCTGTAGCATCTGATCTATATGACTTCAATTCCCTTTTTCATCCTCCTCTGGAATTTTTATTACGGCCTTTTTGACACTTCATCACGCAATATGTCAGTTGCTTAGCTGAACCTGGATAGAACCACAGGATATATGCGGTATCTGAAATGTACTTTTTTTTCCTATGCTTGCAAACTAGGACTAATGGTTTACCTGTTCAGATCAGTTTATGTATTATAGTTTTTTCTTCTACGTGATGACTTAATGTTTATGTTTCATGAGCATAATGTATTTGCCTCTTGTTAATATAATATGCTTTACTTGATATGCATTTTTCTTGATATACAATAAAAATTCATAAAAAAAAAAGAATTGATAAACCTAAACCTAGCACACAACATTGTGTCGAATCCACATAAACACAAAAATCTCTTAACAAAATATCCACCCAACTGGGTAACAATTCAATCTGCATGGTGCAGTAATAGGAATAAGGCCCAAACCAGTTCGTAATCTATTTAGTGGGCTAATGTGGGCAATTTACGCAGAGACTGAATGAAAATACAAATGGGCGTAGGGACCGCTAGACCTAATTTCAACAAGACAAGAGACCCAAATATCTGGTCTAAAGCTCACTAGGAGCAAAACGGGATCACCGTGGCAGACACTATTGCCAACCTTTCAACAGCGGTTAAAGTTATTCTAAATAAACATTATTTTCTAAGCTAAATTGATTTCTAGCCAGCGGTCCCTACCAACTAACACGCACCCGACGCGCGTTTCGCATTCTACGGCTCGTCAGTGTCTAGCCTGATGAGAGAGATCTGCTATTTAAATCCTTGCACATATCGCTAGAATTAAACCACCAATGGGGAGGTCTAAACCTGAACCTCCCTTGTGACCGTGCGTCCTGATGATGATTTGGCAGTGACTTTTGCCAATCACAGAATAGCCTCATGTTACTATGGCAACCTTTCAATAGTATTGTGGCTTGGCTCTACTTAGCCCGATTAACCAATAGGGAGGTCTAAAAATAATAATCATCCCCATCTATCACGTATTGCTGAAGTGACCGGCAGTTTGCTTTGCCAATCACAAGATAGCAGTATAAGATTGCTATGTTAACAATTGAGTTTTGTTTTGGTTTCGGTTTGAAACTCAAGTCGGCGGCCACATTATGCCGCTAACACCTATCCTGACAAATAGTTTTTATATGTGTTATGCTCACTTAAGCTTGTGATCGGCAAATTTAATATACATTTGAGCACATGGTCTGAAATCGTATTCAAATGATTTTCAAACCAAATCATAATTATTATCAACTGAATGTAGTAATGTTTAATAGGCATAAAGCTATTATATGTAGCCTTGCCAGCCAAATACTACATATTGTATGATCTTTACATAGAATATTGGTGTTAAGTCTGCATTTTTTTTTTGTCCTTTCATATTATTTTAAGTAGTGAAAATAACCCATCAAATTGAGAATCCGATTGCATCTTTCTCGCCAATAGTTGACTTTTACATGAATTGTAGCAGCTCTAAAAGAATGAAGATGTTTAAAAATGCAAAAATGCATAAATTGTCTAATTCAGAATGAAGATTTCTTGGATTGCCCAAATAATAACGAAAAAATTAATTCAAGGATATAATTAAACGATGTATAGTTAAACTCCTCGTTCAATGCAGAAGGATACAGTGTTTTTAGAGTATAAATCCAATATGACTCTCGCTGACATAGCATTCTATCAAAATTTCCTTTTCTTGCTCCTAAAGTCACTTGTTCAATTGCCTGAAAAGAAAGACCGGAAGGATTTGAATAATGTTTGATTTCTTCCTGGGCGATCCACAAGATTGTTGGTCTTTTACTATTCAACTTAAATGGCCAATTGAAACAAATGGTTCAGAGACTAATCTTCCACCGCTGGTTAAGACCGAGGTGGATTGTGATTTGTGAAATCTTCATTTGGATTTCTGTGCTTTTTGGGCTGATTTTGTGACTTTGCCAGCTCCAGGTGCCGCCTTCTCAACGGCCTTGACACCGATGGCAACGGTCTGTCTCAAGTCACGCACAGCGACACGTCCAAGAGGATAGTCAGAGAAGCTCTCAACGCACATAGGTTTGCCTGGAACCATTTCAACGATCACCAGACTTCAGGAATTTGGTTTTCTTCCAGTTTCTTACCAGAACTGTGATCAATCTTCTCCTTCAACTCAGCAAACTTGCAGGCATTGTGAGCAGTGTGACCAATCCAACACAGGGGCATATCCAGCACCAATCTGACCAGGATGATGACCTGTGCAGTAAACGCAGCAGCTTCAAGAGGTGGGTCACTCTTGCTGTCACCAGTGACATTACCACGACGGATGTCCTTCACCGAGACGTTCTTTACGTTGAAACCAACGTTTTCACCAGTCAGAGCTTCACGATGCATTTCCACAGACGTCACTTCAGTTGTCACATTGGGGCAAAAGTAACCACCATGCCTGGCTTCAGAACGCCAGTTTCTACACGGCCAACGGGTACTGTGCCAATACCGCCAATTTTGTAGACCTCCTGAAGTGGCAGATGAAGAGGCTTGTCGGTTGGGCGACTTGGTGGCAAGATGCTGTCGAGCTTCAAGCAGGCAGGTTCCACTGGCATTGCAGTCTTTGCGGGGATTCTTCCATCCCTTGAACAAAGGCATGTTGGTGCTGGGTTCCAGCATGTTGTCACTGTTCCAGCCAGAGATGGGCACAATGGCTACAATCCAGACAGTGTTGCCTATCTTCTTGATATAGGTGCTGACTTCCTTGACAATTTCCTCGTATCTCTTCTTGCTGTATGGTGGCTCAGTGGAATCCATCTTGTTCACTCAAACAATGAGTTGCTTGACACCGAAAGTGTAGGCGAGCAGAGCGTGCTCACGGGTTTGTCCGTTCTTTGAAATACCAGCTTCAAACTCTCCTACACTGGCAACAACGATGAATAGCAGTCAGCTTGAGAGGTACCAGTGATCATGTTCTTAATGAAATCTCTATGGCCAGGGGCATCAATGATGGTGACCTAGTACTTGCTGATTTCGAAATTTCCAGAGGGAGATATCAATGGTAATACCACATACACGCTCGACCTCCAGTTTGTCCAAAACCCAAGCGTATTTGAAGGAGCCTTTTCCCATCTCGGCAGCTTCCTTCTCGAAGTTCTCGATGGTTCTCTTGTCCGTACCACCACATTTGTAGATCAGATGTCCAGTTGTTGTGGATTTTCCAGAATCTACGTGTCCAATGACGACGATGTTTATGTGGATCTTTTACTTTCCCGTTGTGTATTAGTAGATGTTTAGCGATATGACACCTTGGAAACTAGTTGCAGACCCGGTGAGGAAGAGCAAATACAATTAAAACGGTGTAGACCAAATTTTGAGACAATGCATTCAGATTGGCTTTAAAAAAAAAAAAGCGACAGATTTTCAGCTTTGAATCTACAGATCAAGGCCTGCAAAGGTCAATCTCGGCTCATTAGTGTTTTGAAGCGGTTATGTAAGACTCCATACAATACACTAATGTTGTCACCAGTCGTCGTGTTTCAATTTCTAGACTAGCAAAATAAACACCCTTTTAATAGCACAACAGAAAATGTCACCGATTTGGCACTTTCTGCATTTTTAAACTACGCAGCAAAAATTCTTAACATTTATGTATCTGTAGTCTAAATCTATATGACTCTTGAGAGTATATTAGGCTGTCATGTGAAGAGCAAGATGACATTCTTTCTGTCACACTTCTGATACCATCCTCTGTAATTATTGTGCTTAGAAGCCCCTGTGTACCAGAGGACACAAGCTGTGGGCCACCTGCATGGAAGATCTAAAAGCACACATAACCTAGTCGTTACCCAAGCTGTGTAATTGTAACAAGTGTTATGCTGGCTGGCGCAATGTCTCGGGGCGCTCAGAAAGCTGCAGGAAAGTCCTTGGGGATTCCACAATGCTTCAGGCAGAACGGTACTATATTTCTCGGCTCACTACTGGCAGAGCGAGTCACCTTAGTAACACATGGAAAACCGAGGAGGCGGCTGGAGTGCGCCCTCTGGGATCATGAGGCACAATCCTGTCATCTCACAGGGCCTGATGTGATGTGAAATACATGAGGAGTAAAAAGAGGGTCCACGTGTGAAGAAATAGGATTAAGAAACAGAATTTTATGTAAAATGTTTGCCATTCTTGGTTTCTGATCTAATTTTATGTATATTACTAATCTTTTTATAGGTAGTAAGGGGTAATTTAAATTTATTTATATTAAGCGGTAAGTGAATAATACTGTAGAAAATATTTGCATATCTGCTGGACAGATCCAGGATCTGATCAGTAATGCTAATGCATCAAGATTGTAAGTTCCCACAGATATAGGGTTCTCATGTTCTCTATCTGCTGATAGGAATACTGACCAGCCTCCTGTATGTATTGTAGAATTGTACTGTATTTACCCATTGCACCTTGTACAGCGCTGCGGAATCTGTTGGAGCTTAACAAATACAAATTTTTCAACTTTCTAGAGAAAAATACAATCAAAACCAGTTTAGTTTTTCTATTCAGAGACCACTTGAAAATCGATAGAAATAAATCTATCCTATTTTTTTTGTTCAGTTATTAATGCTCCAGTGCTGGGAATTAGTCGCCACCATATAGAACGCCACGATAATCCGCCACACGGAGACTCGTTTTTATTTACAAGCAAATAAGCATTTTTTTTTTTTTTAATCGACAGTCCTCACAAGGACTTTCATCCGGATGAATACCGGATTGAAACATAAATATTGTGAGTAAATAAATCCTTTTTTTCTTCCTCATACGAGTCTGTGTGGCGGGTCTACGTACGTACGTGCGTGATAACCTGCCACACAGACATCGTGTATGTATGATAACCCGCCACACACACTCGTATGAGGGGGGGGGGAGTGTATTTATTTGCTCGTAATATTCGTTTCAATCGAGTATTCATCTTGATGAAAATCCTTGGACTGAAACGTCGCAATATTACGAGCAAATAACTTTTTTTTTTTATTTTGTTTATAAAACGAGTCTGTGTGGCAAATTATCATGTGTCTATATCTCCGTTTATTGTATGCTGGTAATTTTGTCTACTGCTCTTGTGTGCACATATCTAGTTGCAGGACTAATGATGCTTGGTGGCTTACAATCCCTTGGCTCTTCAACATTCAAAAGCCATCTGCTACTGTGTCTCAAATATTACTTCCAGTGACACCTTAAACTAGATGAAGGGTGTATGGGGGTGAGAATTATTACACCCCTGTTATCAGGCCTAGCTTCAGCTTTACATTTGAGGTTTCTATTGGTTCACAAATGTTCCTAATTGTGGCCTTGCCAACCCCCCCCCCCCCCCCGAAAAAAAAAAAAAAAAAAAAGGTTGTATTTTCTCATACAAAGGTGACTGAACCCTCATCAAAGCGTAATGTCTTGCCGTGCAGCGTTCCCCTATTCTGAGGGATCAGGAAATGCCATTCAAATGAATTCACTCACCATAGTAGCTTTAGGATGGCAAAGAACACACGCCAATTGTCAGTCTTTGCTGTCATTGAAGGGTTTTCCTCTTTTTGTATTTGTGGTATAGTTGAATACTTTCCATTTACTACAGCATGCTTCTCCTTTGAACCTCTGCAAAGGTTTGCCAAATGACGGCAGAACTTTCTATCTTCCTCTATCCCTCTGTAAGCTGATCTGTCCTCCTACTTGCCCACAACCCACACAGTCTAGGGAGCATTTCCCCCCAATCCTCCTGTAACACTGGGCAAATATGTTCCTGTGCATTCTCAGTAGCTGCTGAATCCTTGGATTAAGTTCTTGCAGACATATGCCAAGTTTCTACTGCCATGAAATGTATATGGCTTTTTAATACAGTGTTTCAATGTTTTCTATTTGTGAGTTTTAAATGCAGATGAATAACAGCAAATTGTTTACAGTTTTCACATTCCTGGTGTAAGCGGAGGACTAGTGTGTACTGATCCGAACTGAATGGAGTCCCTGAGACGCCTTTATGTTCATGTCTGTTCAGTTTCACACTCTTCTTGGGCCTTAAGGAGCAGAGTGTCAGTGGGCATTGTGTGTGGCTGTGTGCTTTCTGTTAAATGTCCTCTGTGCAGGGATAGAATGTGGGGCGCTGAGCATGAGGAACATTAATGTGAATTCGCTGAGGTCAGCTGGAGGTTCTTCGATTGGGGGCATTGCACTGTGAGAACATCTAGGGAGACATTTATAGGGAAGTGGGAGGGCTGGTAAATTTTTGCTTGTGGGTCATTAAAAAAGATAAAAACTTGCAACCGTTTTTATTTCCTCTCTAATAAACTTAAATATATATTGCTAATCGGTCTATCCCTAATTAAAACCTTTTTATCGGGAGCCGATAATCGGCCAAGGCAGATCTCTGCAGCCAAGATACAAAGTCCCTGATCCAGATGACTGATATTTTTTTTTTTTTTATTATTATTTTTTTATCTGTATCGAATCTGGAAAAAAAATCGCTAGTTTTAATGCCTACGTGTCCCCCCTTTAGGCGGGGTCGGGGTGCTAATGCTCAGGTCACTGCGACAACTGAATTTTCGTTAAGTACTTTATTTTGATATATCACTTCATCGCTGCAATTGTTAGTCTAGTCATTTGATTCAAGCGTATTTTAAGTGTATACGATTTTTGCACAATATTGCTATTTTTGTTTCACTAATTTTCATTTGATTGTATTTATCACTTGGTTTATGATCAGAGCACAATTGTTAAGTTTTGGTTTCAATTAAAATTTGTGCCTAATTCCACTTGCTTCCCCTCCCCCCTCTTTTAGGTATGGTGTGAACATGCGTTGCTTGGCAGCTCGGGTCAACTACAAGACGCTCATCTTTATCTGCTCCCTCTTCACGCTGGTGACCGTCTTGCTGTGGAACAGATGCTCCTCCAATGACCATATCTCCAAATTACCATGGGGACCCCAAGAGGCTTTTCGGGCAGATAGCCTAGAGAAGAGAGCGCTGGTTTCCGAGAGCAATGCTGCCAATGGACTGCCTCGATCTGAGGAGGCTTCACCACAAGAACAGCAAAAAGCCCCACCACTGGTGGATAACAAAGGCGCACAGCACAAATATGAAGACCTAGACTGCGTGGTCAATGAGGATCAGGTGGTGCGGTGTCGGAGAGAGGGCAATGAAGTATACATGCCATTCTCCTGGCTGGAAAAGTACTTTGAAGTGTATGGAAAAATTGCAACGTATGATGGCTTTGAACGGTTTGAGTTTTCCCACAGCTACTCCAAGGTGTATGCCCAACGTGGACCATATCACCCAGATGGTGTCTTTATGTCTTTTGAAGGATATAATGTGGAGGTCAGAGACAGAGTAAAGTGCATCAGTGGAGTAGAAGGTATGTATTAGAAAAAGTTACAAATCTTTCTTCATGGCTTTGAAACCATTTCTCTTTATCTTTAGTGTAGTAGAGATTTTTAATCTTTAGCTCCTTGTGACAGTGCCACAAGATGAAAAAGCTGTCAAAGCACACCATCCGTTTATAAGAATATATACGATCAACTAAAAACAATGGTGTTCAGAGATAAATACAGTAATACACTTTCCATTGTGCCACTTCATTACAGTATCCTCTTTGCTAGGGATGCACCGATACCGAGTACAAGTACCGATACGTTTATTGAAAAGCTGTCACCTGACATTAAGGACAGACCTCCTCTATATGTTTCTCCCAGCTCTCATATTGCCTCCCCAACCCACAGCTCACACATATATCGCCCCAGCTCACCCTCCCGCTATGCCAGGCTCCTCCAGGTGGTCTTCTTACTTCGAGCGGCCGCCGGCAAAGGTTGTAGCCCGGTCGGTCGTTGGGAACCACGCACAGTCGCAGCTGGTGGATACGAGGCGAGCCGACGGGCTACAACCCTTTGCCTGCGGCCGCTCGAAGTAAGAAGACCACCTAGAGGAGCCTGGCAGAGTGCCGAACACTGCCTCACAGAAACCGGCTGGCAAGCCAGCTCAGCGCTGGCTTCCGGTAAAGGCCCTCTGCACGAGTACTAAGTACTCGTGCAGGTCCCAGTATCGGCACCGATAACGATACTAGTATCGGTGCATCCCTAATTTTTGCCATTTACCTTTTTACTTGGCACACCAGTGCCACGGCCCACTGGTGTGGTGTGCAAAATGAGCATATTTATCAGTGTTGAGTTTTGATGCCAGCAGTATCCTGTGGAAGGAGCACCCGAATGATTTGTATTCACATGAGGAATTTCTTCCCTAAATCCTGCATCTTTTATTGATGAAATGGCACATTTAGTCTATCTTACAGTAGCAAGTCTGATCATCTAACCCATGAAGTGTCAGGTTTTCAAGCAAACAGAAGAATTATTTGTAAGCTAACTTACAAAAATACAGACCTTTGGGCCTAGAACCTGTCCAGGTAAATATTAGAACCCAGTAAACCTGCAAATCTGAAAGCCTCTACGTTCACATTGGTGTCGTGTTTTGTTTTTTTTTCTCTCCTGAATAAGATTTACCTATAACATGCCAACACCATTTTGACATTTTCATCCCTTTTCTATTTCTTGGTCAACTAAAGGACATGGTGATCCTCTGAAAGAAATCACTCAGATGGACAAAACTCAAAAAGGAATATGTACTATATTTTATATACTGATATGAATGTTACTCCACTGTTGCCTATTTCTGTGTCTCTGCTGGCACGGGAATGTTCTGTCCTAGGGTTTATATGTACCCTCAGACGCCCCAGATAGCAGGTGTAGGCAACCTTGGCCCTTCCATGATGCTCAGCCACTCATTAGGTTGACTGCGCCTCATAAGAAATGTAGTCCCAAAACCTAGTGAGGGCCGAGGATGTGGACACTTGCTATATGGGGTGTGATATAAACCCTAGGACAGAACATTCCCTGTGCCAGCAGAGAGATACAGAAACGAGTGTTACTTCACTGTTGCCTATTTGGCATGTACACCCCAACAGCATTTGTGTTGTTTATTTTTTCGGGGGGGGGGGGTCTTCTTTTTGTAAGGTGAACTGAGATTTGGTTATTCTTACAGCACATTTTGAGGATGCTTTCTTACTCGTAGCATGACCTTCTCCCCTCTAGATTTGCTATATTAATCAACAATAACCGTAGCACAGAATGTCCCATCATTTTTTATTTTTTTTTGTAATTGAATGGATTGTCAAAATGTTCTTATTTTTTTTTTTTTTTTTAAACTGAGCATGAGTGGTTTCCCTGTATAGGACTAATGCCAACATACTAGACAACTGAAATGTAAACCTTTAAACAGGGCTGTTAAACTCATGACCCACCCTCCACCCCAGATGTTGTTGCCCACAATTACCAGGATTCTTCCAATGTAATAAATGGTCAGGGAATCATGAGAGTTGCAGTTCAGAAACATCTAGGTGGCCGGGTTTGCTAGCTCTGCACTAAAACGTACATGACTGTAATAAATATGCTAAGAAATCAGACTTGTATGCAACCAAAAAAAATATTACGGCACTCGGTTATTCAGAGAAAGGTGAAAACCGGGAGAATGGCAGGAGAAGGGAAAATCCTTGGTCAAAATAGCCGATTTGGAAAGTGCGATAAATGGGAGAATTTTTCTGGTTTGGCTATTTTGACTTGGGAGAATGGCTGGGGAAGTGAAAATTCTGAGTTTCAAGTTTCTTTGAAATAGTTTTGGATTTGAGCAAAGCTAATGTGTAGTAAACTATATATTTTTTAATATAGGTTTTCAATGTCTTCATCTCTTAGGTGTTCCTTTATCGACCCAGTGGGGGCCGCAGGGGTACTTCTACCCTATCCAGATCGCCCAGTATGGCTTGAGTCACTACAGCAAGAACCTGACTGAGAAGCCACCACACGTGGAGGTGTATGAGAATGCCGATGAGCCAAGTGGAGGAGTGGCTGGTGTGTGGACTGTGCCCAAGGGGGCTTCAGTAACCACAGTGTATGACAAAACCCGATACAGCTATGTAAAAAACTTTGTAGTACCAGGTTAGTAGAACAATTGACTTTGCTCAGAGCGGGCGGATCGCCTCCCACACTAATCATACGTGGTGTCCTGCAGAGAATCCAGCACTACTGCTTTAATGTCAGAGATGGATGCATGTGTAACGAATAAACCTTGGTGGCATCTCCTCCTTACTGGAAGCAGCAGTACATCTAAAATCTGAAGCAAACCACATTTCTGTGATTCCCTAGACGAAAAAAAAAAAATTAGGGCTGAAACCACTAATTGCCCAGTAGTGCAGCTCAAGCTGAGGCCCGAAGTTCATCCTTATTAGATCTCCTTAACGGCGTTCCTGTTTCAGGTCAGGAGTTATCTCCTGGGCCTAGTGATAAGCAAAGGCAGTGGTTAAGGGAGCGTCAGTCTTTGCCTCCTCAGCGTTTAAGCCCTAACCATCTGAGGGAACATGGGCCCAGGGCCTCTGACGACGAAGTGGGGGCACCTCTGGCCTGGCACCAGGATTCCCCTCGTCTGTGGATTTGGTTGTTCCTGGTACGCTGCCACAGCTATCTTGCTTAATGAGGCTTAGGGAGCAGGGCACTGTGGTGAGGGCTATGATGGCTGCTGTGGAGTGACACAAGATGGCCTCTCGAAGCCCATGGAAAAATTCCTTCTGGCGGCTGCTGGGCAAGTGGCGCGAAAAGCTTCACGCACCCTGGCTCTGGCTCGTCAACAGTGTGATGGCCACACCCAAAATGGCGGCGCTTGCCAGGATTCAAAATCCGGTAAATTCTGACCATTTGGTTGGATCGGATGGAAGGCACGAGACAAATGCCCTGTTGCGGCCGCAGTTCCTGGCTCATGGAGGTGCTGGAAGGTCTGCAGCTGCCCGGGTACCGGCGCAAGACTCTGCTGGATGGCACTCTGGGGGAGAGTGGCTCGGGTGCAAGGTCGGCGGATCATAGATGTCCGAATGAAGTGTCTTCCTTGGAGGCAGGAGCAGTTCCGGTTGGCCCTCACCAGCTCATGGCAGCTTTTCACTTTCGAGACCCAGCTGGCGGTAGCTCGGGATTGGCAGGGTTGGCGGGTGCCCTGGTTGTGGCTCTTAGGTGCTGGCAGGAATCGAGTCAGCGGCTCCCATGGATGTCCGTGCGCAGACTACCAACGTGCGGCCGCCGGGTGTTTTGACGGCGGTTCAAACGGATGTCATTGCAGTGGTTGGGGGTAGTGGGGTTTCGTGTGCGTTGGGGAGGTCATTGGCGTACTCACATTTTTCTTCCGTTTGTGACACCGTTGGGCTTGCAGATGACGAAGGAGGTAAGGAGAAAAAAAAATATGGAAGGAGGACTATGTGGGTGTCCTTTTACGCTGGGCTCTCCTGATAAGGAATCGGTTGATCGGCTGGGGAAGCCGGATTTCTTATCAGAGGACAAGGATAAAGTGGAAATTTTTGCCGTGTTCATTTGGCACTCTGATGCAGGGCTTCCTGGCATACTGTGGTGTTCTGTGCGAACACTATTCGGAGTGTAGCGTCTCATTCACTTATTTAGCAAGCCACGGAAGCATTGAATGAACGTGCACTGGCGAAACCCCGACCAAACTCCCGGCTGGCTTAGGTGCTGCGCCCGTTCCCTTATTAAAGTTACGGAAAAGGGGTGGGGCCCCACACCCAGAACACTCATGCTGGAAGTGGTAGGCAGATGCCACTCAGAGCCAGCAGCACCCCTTACATCCCTCTGGTGGCACCTTTTGGGACGGATACATATAGTGGGTGGTGGTCTTACATGCAGGTCTGACAATTGTGGGTGTCTGGTAATTTGGAGAGAAGGGTTGGTTTTCTCCGGAGGCTCGGAGGTGGACTACTCTGGTGTATATTTTTGAGGAACTGGGGCATTCAGGGGCTGGGGCGCAAAAACCTTTTGGCGGCGCCATTCTGTTTAGTCCGCCTGGTGGGTTGGGAAGATGTTGGTCACGATTTGTTATTGAGGAAGGTGGTGGCTGGGTGGAGACGGACTTGTGCTCCTGATCAGCGCAGGCCCGTCTTGGAGTTGTTTTCTTGGTCTGTTGCGCATTTCATTTGCGGTTTGTCTTTCGCCTTTTGAGGTGGCTTTGTCTTTGCTCTGGTTTTTTTTGTTTTTGTTTATGGAGCGCTTCAGATTGGAGAGCTTGTTGCGTGTAACTTGTGGGTCTGTTCTAATTTACTATGGGGGCATGTGGCGATTTCGGATGAAGGGGTGCAGATTTTTATTGCGAGGTTGATGGACCGGCGAGGTGGTAGGGCTTGGGTTACTCTGGCTAGACTTTCCGGGGAGGGTTGTCCTTGGGTTTTGGTCAGGAATTCTTTCCACGGGGGCGGGTTCCTTTTTGGTGCATTTGACAGGGGTTCCACTTACGTGATACCAATTTACTGTTGTCAAGCTTTTTTGGTTTTTGCACAATTTTCCCGCTTGAAAGGAACTTCAAACCTCAACGCCTGGCATAACTGGATTCCACTCTTACTGAAATTAAACTTAAATGCAAGTGAATTAAGTTGGGTAGTAAATTAAGTAGCTGTAGATTGATTAGTTGAATAGGTGATGAATAGTGAATTAAAGTGATGAATAGATGATTACATAAATAGATGAAAAACCTTAAACCGAAAGAAAAAGAAATTGTATGCAATGCATTTATACAGTTTATTAATCATCTTCTGTGTTCGCTCCATTTTCACTAGCACACACACACTTCTAGAATATCATTACTGCCAAAATATATTTTAACTTTTCTAAAGAACTGCATGTGGAATCTCCTCACACAGAGCATGACATAGATCTACAAGTTAGCAGACTGCATTTATCACTAAACTGGCTCAATTCCTTTCCTCCACATGACTGACACTGACACAAATCCTTTTGCTCACCGGCTGCCACTCCAGGGTCTGAAGATGTTTGTAAATGTCTGTGCACTTATGTTCAGGTTGCCTGCAAGCATGGAACTCTAAGATGGCCCCTCCCTTCCTCCACAGATCTGAGGCTGCTGAGAACCCTGACCTCTGCTCTGACTGGCTGACCCTAAATGGAGCTGAATTGCATGCAGGGACTAGTAGTTCTCAGACGTTTTTGTAGATTTCAATTAACTAAACTGAATTAGTCAGAACACTTGCTTGACCATTGGCTGACCATTCTGTACCTCTGCAGTTTGACTTGACAACTGGTGTTTAAGGCTAGGGTCAGACGAACGCATTTTTTTCACGTTGTCCGTGAAAAAGTGCGTTCGAAGGAATGGACGTATTTTTTTTCACGGAATACGCGATAGCGGTCATACGATGCGCATTTTCGTCCGTGATTTTGTACGGATCATCAATAAAACACTTTTTGCGTCTGGACGTTATGTTGGCCGGACGTGTGCAGCGTCTGATGTCTCCCAAACCCGCCGCTATGCGGCCGCAGCGCACTCTGTACGTCAGTAGTAGCGGTTTGACGTTCTCGAAAAAATGCGTTCGTTTGCCACTTGCGTTGCGCGGACGAACTTTCGTGCGGCCGTTCGTCGTATGTTCCCCGGCATTGGACGTCATTTGCTGCTAGCACGGCCGTGATTTCGTGCGGCTAAACGCACGTTAAAACTGCTTTCGTCTGACCTTAGCCTAAGAGTCGCACTGGGGAGTTGGGTTTGGATCTGTCGCATTATGCGCTGCATTCCTTCCTTATTGGCGCTGCTGTGGGTGCTGGAGCTTTGGTGGAAATGTTGCAGCGCCTTGGTTGGTGGCGATCGAGGCGCTTTAGTTTGTCCATCCTAATTTTCTGTAATTTGCAGGTGTTCCTAGGGTCGTGTGTACGTTCATTGGGCAGCACAACAAGCTAGACGTGGCCCACATGGGAGGAATCTGGGTTTTCTGCCGGACATGGTCTGGATTCGATGGTTAGGTATCTGAGGTTTGTGGTAGTTGCAGGTTTTTCAGGAGTTGTCTTTTGATGTCTCGGAGGGTCCCTTGCAATGTTATATTGATTGTTAATGGGGGGGGATTTTGGGGTGGTTAGGTCGGTGGACCTGCTGAATTCTATTAAGCGGGATTTGGTGCGTTGTGTTTTTTATTTGATTTGGTCCGAGGTCGTTTTGTGGCCTTGTTGGGAAACTTTTGCGGCTCCTCTGGCATTTGAGCGGGCTCGGTGGAGGATTAATCTGGAGGTTTCGTGGAACAGTTGGGGTTTTGGTATGTCATTTGGAAATAGAAGGGGATAATGAGAATCTTGTGCGTCATGAAGGCCTGCAATTGTCAGATATTGGGCTTGATATCTGGTTTCATGAGTGACATTGAGAGTGTACTGGCTTCGGTGGGGGCATGGAGACTGCCGTTGGGGAACATGGCAGCCTCTAGCGTTGACGGAATTCCTTGCCGGCAAGGTTAGTTAATAAGCCACTTCTTGGGTGGACTCTGGGGAGATGACATAAGCACTTTGTTTTAATATAGTTTACAATGATCATAGAACTATAGTACTGCCACTGTGTGGAGGAGCTGTACCGCCGGTGTTTTATCCTTGCTTGGAGTCCTGTGGCACCTCCCTCCCTCTCTCCGGTCCAGAGCTGCCATACCTCCCTTTTTGGTTTGGTCCCCCCCAACTCTCGTCGGACACAGAGGTCCTGTCCCTTGCACAAACTCTCTCCTTGACTCCTTCCCACCTGTGGCCCCTCTATCCACTCACTACTTCATTCTGACCACACACACTTGCGTACCTAGTGTGCAGAAAGTACACACGTTATGCAAGATAAGCAATTTGCAGATGTACGTATGGAAGTTACATACAGCACGTAAATTGCAGAAGAAAGCTGGGGAGGAGGAGGTTCTGTTTTTTTTTTTGTGTTTTTTTTTTAAGTTTTGCCTTTATTTTTTTTAATAATCATTAGTTGCAGCACTATAAAAAAATCTGCAAACTATATAAGCTAAGTGAACGTCTCTAAAAACCTTTTAATATGCTAAATATCAGACTGCTCTGGTTCTCACTTGGTTTTCCTAATGTAATAAGCTATTTTTACAACATTAGGCGTTCTCCTGTTGACCCAAGGACCTTTATTCTGCGCGTTAACACTGCACTTGTCATGCGAGCAGGAACGTACTGTGCAGAATGAATGTTAGGAACTGGGAAATGTGAAATGCAATGAGCACTTAACTGCAATCATCCCACACTGAAGAAATCTCTTTCCCCCCCCCCCTCCTCTCCAAGCTCACTGTACATTGACACTACCCCCCCCCCCCCCCCCGCACGCTCTTTGTCTGGTGGCCGAGCGAGCTGAAACCGTTTTTGGATTGGGTAGTGACAAGCCAATTTAGCAGATGTGTGATGAGAATCTCCCATACATTAATTAGAAACTGGGGCAGCATGCTCTCTAACTTTTGTCCTCCTGAGGGCTTCTCTGGAGGTGACTTCATTGTCTCCAGACGAGATTGACTCGTTTAATCCTAATGGGTATTGATTGCCAGAACTGTAGTACATTAAAGGCTTGTTAAAGAGGCAGTAGAAGGTATGAAACACTGGTCCTCCACTGGGCTGAGAAATGGTTCTGGAGGCTAAAGGATTATCTAAAGTGGTTGAGGCAACGCCCCGTGGGGGGAAAGGCTGTAGGTTGTATCCTTTATAATTTACCTCTGATCATTCTTAAGGGATATGCATATCGGGGGGAAAAATTTTTTTTCCGACAGTTAAACACTTTTATACCCATAGACAAACTAGAATAAATCTAACAGGGTTATTCAGACAATCAAAAAGCCACCGCACGTTCGGTGACTTTTCGTTCTCCTCAACTCGGTGCGATTTGGCGATCCCATTTCGGCGACCCTGCGGTGTATTCAGCAAAGCACCACAGGGCTGTCTTAGGCTAGGGTCATACAAACGCATTTTTCACGTTTACTGTCAAAAAGTGCGTTGATGCGTCCAAACGCATTTTTTCACGGAAGACGCGATGGCGGTCATACGATGCGCAATTTCGGCGTGATTTTTTTACGGATCCAAACCAGGAAACTTTGGGTGTCTGCACGTTATGTTGGCCGGACATGAGCAGCGTCTGACGTCTCCTAATCACGCACACACGGACGCAGCGCACTCTGTATGTCAGTACTAGCGGTTCGACGTTCTTGCAAAAATGCATTCATTTGCCGCTTGCGTTGCGTGGCCGAACTTTCATGCGGCCGTACTTCGTGTGTGGGCCTGCGTTGGATATCATTTTCTGCTACCACGGCCGTAATAAAGTTTGGCTAAACACATGTTCGCACTGCGTTCGTCTGACCCCGGCCTTCGTGCAGGGAAATAGCGCCGCATAACCCGGCGAACGCACATCGAAACCCGCAAAAACATCTGGATTAACCCCGTCGAACACGCCGGAGAAACCTGAGTAGACACCGCAGACTAATGGAGTGGAAGAAAAATTAAAAAACGTACACTTGAATGTTTGAAAAGTTAAACGCTGTTTGCAAAGAAACTACAGAACGAAATTGTCCGAAATTTACAGAGAAGGTCCAATGAATGATCATAAAAAGGGCTGTTACAGAAAAAAGAAAACTCTTTAAAAAAAATAAACCAGAAAAAATTTATGTATAGGTTTTTCAGGATCTTTTAGGCATTTTTCGGTATTTTTTGCATAGACTTTTTACTGCAGAATATTATAATCAACGGTTTATTGGATATTGAAATTAAAACGGGACTATTTTTAACCTTGACGCCTATGGGAATCGCCTGCATGAAACCACCGAACAGCAGGGCTATTCGGCAGTTTTTCACTGCTGATTTTTGTTCTCTGAATAGACGACGCATTGCTTCTCTATGGGGATTCACTGCCCTCGAACAGGAACCGAATGTGCAGGCCTCCATGCCAGAACTCCCAGGCGCACTCCCAAGCTATGCTTCACGTTTAAAGCTGTTAGTACAACATCCTTTTACAGTTATAACAGCTTTTAAACCTGAAGCATAGCTTGACACAAGTGTCTTGGAGCGATCTACGGGTATCTTCGCCCATTCGTCATGGGCAAAAGCCTCCAGTTCAGTCACATTCTTAGGCTTGCGCACTGCAACTGCTTTCTTGAAGTCCCAGAGGTTCTCAATCGGATTTAAGTCAGGTGACTGCGATGGCCACTCCAAAATGTTCCAGCCTTTAATCTGCAACCATGCTCTAGTGGACTTGGAGGTATGCTTGGGATCATTGTCCTGTTGAAAGGTCCAACGTCTCCCAAGCCTCAGGTTTGTGACGGACTGCATCACATTGTCATCCAATATCGCCTGGTACTGAAGAGAATTCATGGTACCTTGCACACGCTGAAGCTTCCCTGTACCTGCAGAAGCAAAACAGCCCCAAAGCATGATTGACCCCCCCCCCCCCCGCCATGCTTCACAGTAGGCAAGGTGTTCTATTCTTCATAGGCCTTGTTCTTCCTCCTCCTCCAAAACATAGCATTGATCCATGGGCCCAAACGGTTCTAATTTTGTTTCATCAGTCCACAGAACACTATCCCAAAACTTCTGTGGTTTGTCCACATGACTTTTGGCATACTGCAGTCGACTCTTCTTATTCTTTGGAGACAGCAAGGGGGTGCGCCTGGGAGTTCTGGCATGGAGGCCTTCATTACGCAGTGTGCGCCGTATTGTCTGAGCTGAAACTTCAGTACCCACATCTGACAAATCTTTTCTCAGTTCCTCAGCAGTCACACGGGGACTTTTCTCCACTCTACGCTTCAGGTAGCACACAGCAGTCGAAGTCAGCATCTTCTTTCTGCCACGACCAGGTAGCGTTTCAACAGTGCCCTTTGCCTTGAATTTGCAAATGATGCTTCCTATGGTCTCTCTTGGTAAACATCTTTGCAATCTTCTTATAGCCATTGCCCTTCCTGTGAAGAGTAATCACCTCTTGTCTTCCTGGACCATTCTCTTGACTTCACCATGTGTGTAACCACACCAGTAAATGTCTAGAAGGAGCTGAGTATCACAGTCATTTTAAAGCTGCCTAATTGGTGCTTATTATGCTTTATTGCTGCTCTGTGACATCCACAGGTGTTTTCAATACCTGATTGAAAACACTTGAATGAACCTCTGTTCTTCAGAGTGGTAGTCTTTAAGGGGTTGAATAATTGTGTCAATGAAGAATTCACAAAAGAAACATTTACTACTGTATTACAAAACCAATTGATGTCATTTTAGTTGCATATGGTTCTTTAAAAAGTCTTTGTAGGATTTCATTCTGAATACAATTACAAATGTACACTAAATTCCCTAAAACCCTTTACAGCTTTGGGGGTTGAATAATTTTGAACACAACTGTATGTATACCCACACCAGACATCTGGGGTGCGTGCGTGTGTATTATTATACGCAGACACTGGTGCGTCTGTCAGAATGCACTAACCTTCTACCAGGCCCCTGCGGGTGGCCGCTGGCTTGTGGAGGTTGGCAAGCTGCCTCCAGCTGTGTTCTCGCTGGAGGCAGTATTCCAACCTTCAAGAAGCCAGCGGTAGCTCACTTGGACGCGGCCAGCCCCCCTGATGCTGGCTACTGGTATTGGGGGCATTTGCACGAGGAAAAAGTACTCGTGCAAATGTCAGTATCGGGACCAATACAATACAAATTTCAGTATCTGTGCATCTCCAGCAATGTCATTATTTGGCCGGGATTTTTTTTATTTTTTTACTTTCAATGTTCATGATACACTTTGGTAGTAATTTTTTTTTTTTATATACTCTACAGGCATATCCCTTATAAAATCACTAACAATCTGCACAAGTAAAATTGATACTGTGGCTTTCCAACTCCAACGTCATGCAGAGAGTCCAAGTCTATATCCTATTCCTAGAGTAGGGCATTGTTTCTCAACCTTGGTCTTCAAGTCCCCCTAACAGGCCAGGTTTGGCAGATATCTGAAGCACAGGTGATGATTTGCTGCTCAGTGATTCCAGGATTCAGTCTGAATTTCCCCAAGGTAAAAATCTGGCCTGTTGCGGGTACTTGAGGACCAGGATTGGGAAATACTGCTGTAGGGGATGGGAGCTTTATATGGATTATAGAAATTTAGTAATTTTAGATCTAGTAGACATGTGTCACTGGAGTTGAAGTGTAGTCCGTTTTGCTTTCACAAATAGAGATACACACACTCACTCTCTATATCTCTCTACTGATGCCTCTTTGTTCCAAGTAAGGCTAGAAAAATCAATGTTGCCCGGTTTAGAAACGTGGGCAAAGGAGACTTGCCAAATTACACTATTTTAAAATGTTTATTTTATCAGTTCCTTACAGATTGTTCTTAACAATGCTATGTGTTTCTTTCCAGACAATTTGGAAGGTGCTTCGCTACCACTGGGGAACACAAAAGACTTCATACTGTCTCTTGACATTAAGTTCTTGACGAATGGCAGCATTTCTGTGGTCCTTGAGACCACGGAGAAAAACCAACTGTTCACCATACACTACATCACCAATACAAAGCTCATTGCGTTCCACAACCATGATGTCTTCTATGGGGTGGGATCCCGGCTCTCCTGGAGTACTCTGACCCGTGATCTGGTCACAGATCTCAAAAAGGGTGTAGGATTATCGAACACAAAGGCTGTGCGACAAACTAAGATCATGCCGAAAAAGGTTGTCCAGATTGTGGTAAAGGGCAAAGGCTTTCTTGACAATGTAACAATCTCCACCACCGCTCACACAGCTGCTTTCTTTTCTGCCAGTGATTGGCTGGTGAGGAATCAGGATGCAAAGGGTGGTTGGCCCATAATGGTCACTCGCAAGCTTGGTGAGGGTTTCAAAGCCTTGGAACCAGGATGGTATTCGGCCATGGCTCAAGGGCAAGCCTTATCAACTCTGGTTCGTGCATATCTTTTAACCAAGGAGCAGAGATATCTGGACTCTGCTCTCCGAGCAACTGCCCCTTTCAAGCTGCCCTCTGAAAAACATGGCGTCAAGGCAGTGTTCATGAACAAATACGATTGGTATGAGGAATACCCTACCACTCCCAGCTCGTTTGTGTTGAATGGCTTCATCTATGCCTTACTCGGTCTGTATGACTTGAAGGAGACCGCAGAAGAGAAGCGAGGTAAAGAGGCGGCGCTGCTCTTTGAGAAAGGGATAGACTCCTTACGGGCAATGTTGCCTCTTTACGACACTGGATCTGGGAGCATTTATGACTTGAGACACTTTATGCTGGGAACGGCCCCAAATCTTGCCCGGTGGGACTATCACACCACACACATCAACCAACTTCAACTCCTTGCCAGTGTGGACGGATCTCCAATCTTTAAAGACTTTGTCCGACGTTGGAAGACCTATCTGAGAGGTGGCAGAGCAAAGCACAACTGAAAGAGGAATTCTGAGACACGGCCAGAAACCAAATGCTGCCAGGGTCTGTTTTATTTTTTTTGTTCTCCATAATGGCCGAAGATCAGTTTTTGGCCATTCCAGAAGATCCCAAGTTTCCATTTAGCAGATGGCGTGTTACACATGCTAGTGTTCATATCAATTATCTGTTTGACTGTCAAGTTATAAAATGGTTAGAATTCTGTTCGTGTTCCAAAGAGTTGACTTTTTTTTCTTTTAATCTTTTGCCCGAGTAGAATCATTGAAAGAGCTTTTGATTTCTTAAATATCAGGTGCGGATTATACTGTGGTGACAATCATGAGGTACATGATTATGTTTCAAAACCTCTCTGGACTGAAACTGTCAATCTACCCACCTTCTAACATGAAGAGCAGAATCCTGTCTAATGCACTTTAATTCTCCATTCTGAAATAGAAATCTTTATTTTTTTTTTTTTTTTTTTTTTTAAGCCTAGTTTTAAAAAAAAAAGTCTCCCAGATTCCAAAGATTCTGCCCAAGATCTATGCTTCCAGTGTGCTGCTGTGTTTCCCTGTTACAAGGAAACGGATCAACTGAGATCGAAAAGAAAGATTTTAGTTTTATATCTGATAAACAAAAGCAAACATTCTTTTACAGGAAACTTAATTTTATACGTTAAAGAGTATAACCGCCTGCAGGTATTTCCCTATTCCACTGCAATCACTGTTTCTCTGTAGATATATTAAATTTAAGGGTCTCTGCTGAACACGGAGAATGGAGTCAATACACCTATAATTACTGTGTACCGACGGGGAATTCTACTACTTATTTTCTTATTTGTACTTTCCCTGTTCAAGCACCCCCTTCATGTTTGCATTTAATCATTATTCAGAGCATTGGCTGTGTTGTGCTTTTTTTTTTTTTTTTTTTATTTCTCTGATTCTGCCAATGTTTTCTTTTCACCCTCGGTGTTCATTTCCTTTGACTCCTCTCCAGTTTTTTTTTGTTCTGTTTATTAAAAGTAGAGGTGAAGTCTTTATGCAGGGCAACGTTGTATATTGCAAATCTGATTTCTTCAATATACAGCGGTGGCCTCTTTATTTTTGGCTGTTCAAGCTTCTGTAGCCTGCATTTCCCTTGGTGCTCAGGCCAACAAGTAAAGACACGCAGAGTCTGTAGTGCCTAAGTTTTAGTTGTTACTGTTGCAGAGTCTAGTTTAGGCCGGGTGCCCACGAGCACACTTAGTGTGCACGCACTTACCGGCGCATGTCGCACTCATGTAATGCTGCAACGGGGCCGGTCACATGCTTGTGCGTGCGCACGAAGTGGAAGGAACGTCCACTCTCACGGATGTTCCTTCCACTCTGAGTGCGCTCATGTGCACCCGGCCTTACAGTATTGGCTCCAAACCCTGGTCCTCAAGCCCCTAACAGGCCAGCTCTGCCAGATATCTGAAGCGCAGCACAGGTGATCTGATTTAAATTCTGCAATCACTGAGCAGCAGTCTGCATTTCCCCAAGGTAATCCTTAAAGGATAACTACCACTTACAGAAAGTAGATTACTGGTGCATTACAAGTAAAACCACTTTATAAAACACATGGTGTTTTGTTTTTTTTTTTCTTCGAAGCAATTCATGTAAAGAAATATTTTTTTTTCTCTATACCGTTTTGATTATCCCCCCCCCCCCAATGAGACAACATTTACCGAAGGTTATCTAAAATACTGTAGATTGAATAAACTACGAAAGTAAACCGTTTAATGATATGGAGGGGGAATGTTTGGCTAAGATTACAGTGGGACCATCGTTCTTCAGGCTACTCGAGATGAGAGATGGCGGCTGAATGAGCTAAAATAGGGAGCTTTAAAGCCTTCTACTCTATCCCCCTAGTGATGTCCTTTGAATACATCCCACACAATACAGTGAGATTTGAGACCGTGATAGTCCCATAGACTCAATTCTATGGCCATTTTCAGTGAAGAGCAAGTGATGGAAAGATACTATGGGTGGGGGGGCAGTTTACAACATAAACAATCACACAATGGATGTGCCCAGTGACACATAGAGAGTAAAATATTTTCTTATCTAAACCTAAAATGTAAAACAAAGCACATGTAAGGCTAGGGTCAAACGAAAATATTTTTACACGCAAACATAAAAAAGTGCGTCCAAACGCATTGATGTATTTTTTTCACGGAATATGCGAAAACTGTCATCCGATGCACATTTTCGTGCGTGATGTTTTACGAATCCAAAGCAGGAAACTTTTTGCGTCTGGACGTTATGTTGGCCGGACACGAGCAGGGTCTGACGTCTCCAAATCACGCACACACTCCGCTAGTGGACGCAGCGCACTCTGTACGTCCGTACTAGCGGTTCTGCGTTCTCGAAAAAATGCGTTCATTTTCCACTTGCGTTGCGCGGCCGGACTTTCGTGCGACCGTACTTCGTATATTGGCTGTCATTGCCCGTCATTTGCTGCTAGTGCGGCCGTGATTAAGTGCGCCAGAACGCACGATTAAAATGCGCTGGTCTGACCCCAGCCTTAGATATCTGCAACCTAAAATAAACAAAATAAGGACATTTCGTTTTATTAGTGGTAGTAGCCCTTTAAAATCTGGTCTGTTAGAGGTACTTGAGGAGGACCAGGGTCAAGAACGATTGCTTTACAGTATAATTTTGAGGACTGAACATTTTAATTAATTTAATCCCTGCAATTGTCCAGCTAAGGTACTTTGGGTTAACATTTTGCAGTTTAAAATTATGAATTTGTTGTACAACAAATTCATCAACCACTGAATCAGATCCCCACTAATCTTCCACATAATCCAAGTTATATGTTTTTAGACACCAGTACATCTAAGGGGGGTTTTCAGGGTCTGCAGCTGTTTCTCTAACTTGCCAAACCAGTGAAGATCTGAGTTGTCTCCAAAAAAAAATTAAAAAAAATCTGCCTTTCACAAAAGCTAAATCAACGAGCAGCAGAAGCTTCACTGAAACTTCTTCCGCTCGTTTTTTAACATTTGTGAAATGCCGCTGTTTCTGAAAGTTGCGACCCCAGTGTTTGTGACTTCAACAAACTGCAGAACCTGAATGTTGATGTCCGGGACAAAAGTGTTCAAGTGTAGGAATCTCTGTGATTTATTAATCTGAACAAGTAAAGTGTTGTGTGCAGCATTCAGTCGTAAAATTGAGGCCCTTTCTAGAACTGACGTGCTTTTTGAGAGTGTAGGTACACCAAGCTAAATACCCCAAACACAAAAAACAGGAGATTAAAGAACATATGGATGTTGAAGAAACCTAGGTGGAAAGAGTGTTCTAGAAGTGTTTCCCAACTGCGGTCCTCAAGTTCCCCTAACAGGGCAGGTTTTAAGGATTATCTTGGGGAAATGCAGACTGAATCTTGCAATCACTGAGCAGCAAATCATATCACCTGTGCTGTGCTTCAGATATCTGCAAACCTGACCAAGGATACATGAAGGCCAGTGCTGGGGAACCACTGTTCTCGAGCATTCCAAAACCAGCCTGCAATTAGCTCTCAGGTGGTGGCTGAAGGCGAGTGCATTAACATTAACAAACAGAAAATTGGAGACTATTCCATTATCCTCGAACTGAGGAAACCGTTTAACCCCTCAAAGACAAATGATGATTATCGCATGCGGTTCCTTGGATTGCCTGCTTCATTTATGAAACCCTTTTAAAGACCCATTGTCCTCTTATTCCACAGGGTCCCGAACAAATCAATGACTCTTAAAAGTCCAAGCAAGCTACAAATGCAATCAATCCAGCTTTGACTGCTGTCGGAGTATTAGGTGGAAATGCTTTCTCATGCTATTCTCATGTTTTTTGTTCATTTGCTTTTCTAATACACCCAGTGTATGCTTCATTGGGGAGAAGGATCTGCCTTAAACATCGCACGCTGCCAGGTCCTCCTCATGGACATTGTTTTACACTGGCATAGGTTTTTTTTTTTTTTTTTTTGTATGAAAGCGGGTTAAGGCAGGTGGTGGTGGTTTTGGCATGTTTTTCAGTCTCTGTACACGTGGAGGGGATATACTGTGTGTTTGTGAGGTGTGTATGTACAGTCACTGCTGTGCACGCACACACGTTTATATGCAATCCTGTGTTTATTGGATCCCCTTGTGGTGAGGTGGTCCTATTATTATACTCTGTATAGACTTTGCATTTTAAGCACAATGTGCCCATGAATAATTTTATACAAGGTGAGATTTTTTTGCAGAAAATAATAGGTACCTGTTCCTATGTTTATAAAAAGGGAGACAGATAAGTGTCATGCTTCATGTAAGCTGCTTTATAATATTGTAAAATAAAAATTTTTATCTTCTGAAATAAAACGTGCTGGGTTTTTATTTTTGACATAAAAAATATAGAGTATGAAACTAGTTTAGTTTTTGTATTTAAAAAAAAAAAAAAAAAGTTAGACCTTATACAACAGAAGCTTGTAAACCCATTAGGTTAATTTCACAGGGTGAAGAACATGGGTCACATTGGCAACAGCTGACCTCCTACCTTGAAGTAACTAATGTACAAAGTTTACAAAAACTTACAGGGTTATTCGAAAAGCCACCGCACGTTTGACTTTTTTCGTTCGGTTCGATTTGGCAATCCCATTTCGGCGACCCTGCGGTGTATTAAGCAAGCACCACAGGGATGCCGAAATGCAGGGAAAAGTCACGGAAAACTCATCGCAAAAGGAGGGTGAACGCACACCGAAACCCGCAAAAACATCTGGCTTAACCCGCCGGAAAAACCCGAGCAGGAGCCGATCACATGCAGCGCAGCTGCCGGAAAAAGCCGACACTGAAGACGAATGGAGTGGGGGGGGGGAAAGTCCGCTTGAATGTTTGTTTGTTTGCATACAGCGTTTCACTTTTCAAACTGAGCGAAAATGTCTGAAATTTACATAGGTCGAAGGAATGATAATGTGCTGTTACAGAAAAAAGAACAAACGTTTAAAATTAAAGTTTAATAAAAACCGGCAACAATTTTTGGCACAAGAATCCCGAAAAATTATTAAAATATCCCAAAAGAATCTAAAAATATACTTTTTTACTGCAGAATGTTATAATGAACGGTTTATTAGATATTTAATTAAAACGGGAATATTTTTAACATTGAAGCCTATGGGATTCGCCTGAATAAACCTGCCGAATTAAACCACTGAATGGCAGAGCGTTTCAACAACTTTTCAGTGCTGTTTCTTCTTTGAGTAGCCGGAGCATTGCTTCCCTATAGGAATTTCACTGCCCTCGAACAGGCACCGTATGTGCAGGCAGTTCGCCAAATTTGAATTGCCTGCTCTGACGAGCCGAATGGCCATGAAAGGTAAATGTACACTGAATTTCAGCATTCGGTTACCTTCTCCAGCAATTCAGATCTCTTTGAATAGCCCTGTTAGTTATGGGTTTGGGGTCTTTTGTTCTGACCAGTGGGGGAAGGGTTGGATCAGAACAGGTAGGTTATTTGGCAACCTTCTGGCTTAACACCTACACCACTGATCAGGGAAGATGGTCACTAGGGTTTAATTAATTTGGCAGTAACAAGTCTAAAATTGTATTCCCCCCCCCCCCACCTCTGTGCATGTTTTGGTTCATTTTTCTGGAAGAGAGATGGTTATTTGAACTAAGTGGTAACCAAGTTAGACACTCTTCCTTTTGTCAAGCTTGGTGTGTGTCTCGTCTCTTTTTGTATTGTTTCTACATTAAATCAATATTCCTTCCT
The DNA here is from genome assembly GCA_009667805.1 of Leptobrachium leishanense. Lineage (NCBI taxonomy): Eukaryota > Metazoa > Chordata > Amphibia > Anura > Megophryidae > Leptobrachium > Leptobrachium leishanense. Next base: position 130,830,803 of record CM019065.1, read on the forward strand.
AGTGCAGTAAGCTTAGTCTGTTTGCATAAACTCCATAGTGAAATTGTACTGGAGGAAGAGACCATCCAAAATCTAGGAAGAATAGATTAGATTTAAGGCTGGCTGTCCAGTGGTCCCATAGTCTGACGACCGATGTGCTCATCAGACTCTGGAAAATCTAGGTCATACGACCGGGGTCTTCCTGGGTTGTCCACTGCAAGCAACTATGAACGACCCAGGGAGACTGCCAGAATGTCTGCCGAATGTGGTTGAAGACCGCAGTCAGTCTGGGAAGATGCGTCCTGTTGCAGTTACCCATCATTTGGTCCCGCATCTCCTCCCTGTGCTGCTTGGGGGGGGGGGGTTGCCTTTTCACCTGATGCACTCCTTGCAGAAGTAGCAGAGCCCAGGGCTGGATGTGGCTTTTTGGGCTGTTCCGCAACATCTGCTGGAGCCCAGGATGTCTTGCTGTTTGTTCCGCTTCTGGTTAGAGGGGCATGGGGAGGGTATAAAAATGGCAAGCAGGGGGGTATGGAGATGGTATATAGAGGGCATGTGTGAGGTCACTTCTCTGTGGAAATTTTCCTGCTGCCGAACAGTGGATTAACTGTATACAATTCATGTTTTCCTCCTGTATGTTGTACCGGATCAAACTACGTCCAACGAATCCCATTCAAATGGGAATGATCGCTAGTCTGAGGCAGTGGACGTGGGTTGAAATCTCTTCTGTGTTTTGGGATTAATTGTATGACTATGGACGACTAGCTAGTCGTGCAAATATGGATCCATTGGATGGCCAGCCTAAGGTTGACTTCAAGGCACAACAGAAGATGATGTAAACAATGCTGCTAGTAGTGTGGAAATAACCCTATCCCCTGGTGACCTTTCTAGAGGCTCAGCAGACCTCTATGGACACCACATCTGAGTCCAAGCCTTCTGTTCTAATCAGTTGTATGTGAAAAAACACTGTACATGCCATCCCACTCATTTTAACCATTTAAAAGGAATATAAAATCACTTTGAATCAAGAGCTGGATTACCTGGGCACTGTTCCGGATGTATCAGGTCATGTAGCCTCTAGAGCTGTATTTCTCAAGTAGTGGGTCGCGACCAGGGGTGGACTGGGTTGCGGGGCAAGTGCTCCCTGAAAGAGGGGTGGGGGAAAAGGAGCATGGAAGAGGAGAGAGCGGTGCAAGCTGGAATCTCTGATCCCAGCTTGCGCCGGCTGCCTCCGCATGATAGGAACAGACTGGACATTGAACATGACCGCAGAGTTGCGTTGTCTACCATCACCCCAGACTTTAAGACCCTTATTAAGAGAAAGAAGCATTCAGTTTTCCCATAATTTCTAATTAATTTTAAATGTTATTAAAGTTTTATTTTATTGGGGTTTTTGCCTCCACAGTGCTTTCGTTTTCACTAGTGCAGTAATCACAGTATTATCGATTTTGGAAAGAATGTTTGTTTACAAAATTGTTTAAAAAGTGCATACATTGTAGAATATTGCACACGTTGTTTTGTGGAATAAATCTTTTCAGAAATTCAATTATTTTTGGGTCGGGACTTAATGACCAAAGACAATTATGGGTCCTGAGGGTCCACAGGTTGAATCCCTGCTCTAGAGGCAGCTAATCCAATGGCTTTCAATACGGAGCGCTTTTGGATGGAGCTAGGACATGATGGCCAAGACCCTGAGGTCCATACTCAGGCTCTGAGTGGGACTAAACCAAGCCTGGACTGGCCATCGGCTGGCTGCCCGTCGCACATCACAGCCTTCTGTTCCCTAGGCCCTCATACACATGTACGAACAGCAGGAGCTTATAGCCTGTCCATGCGGAGATGTGGCTCATCCCAGTCTTCAAGCAATAGCTCAGAACTTCGGCTCCATGTGTGTATCGGCACCAGCAAACCTATTAACCCTTTAAACAGCCCTAATTTAACCCTGAACCCTACAGCCCTCACTTAAGCATTGGTTTTGGATTGAAGGGTTGTCTATCCAAAATTTCCTTTTATACCTGCAGATGCTGGGATGGAATGAAAATATAACAGTAGCCCACAAGGGCAAAGAGTGAATAAATGGCGCTAAAATCGCTAAATACAGGTATTTTTGTACTGCTCCAAACACCCACGTGCACCCCATACACGGAATAAAACCAAAATACGATCGGACGTCAGTCCCGTGTGAGCGCACACTCTTAATAGTGCTATACACCTCTTAATAGTTAATATAGAGCACTTATCTGGTGATGCTCTTCCCAAAGGGTAGACCTTTCATGGGCTCAAACCCTACAGTATAGAGGCATAAACACAGAACACATGGTGCAATATTGTTTGTACATAAAAATGGGCAATAAAGGTTTTACAAGTTCTCTCTCAGAGGGGGAGCCTCGCTATGGCTCAAGTGACAGACCTTCTGACCTCTTATGGGGGGGTCACGCCCAACTCCTGAAGTCTTCTAGTGTCTTAATTTCGCCAGTTAGCCCGACTCTTTACTTAAAAGGTGGAGAGAGAGGGAAAACTTCCATTGCGCAAATATAGTCCTTGACTTGAACATTGACTTGAAATAATCAGATATATACTCAATGTTCAAGTCAAGGACTATATTTGCGCAATGGAAGTTTTCCCTCGCTCTCCACCATTGCGCAAATATAGTCCTTGACTTGAACATTGACTTGAAATAATCAGATATATACTCACAATTTCCTGAGCCTCTACAATAAGTGGCTCAGTATCAAGGCATCAAATATGTCCCAAGTCGAGGTAAAATGTCGCACCTCCGTCCTCTCCTCCAGGGTACAGCTGTCTCCAGTATCGAGGAAACTCGATGCCTTGATACAGAGCCTCTTATTGTAGAGGCTCAGGAAATTGACTTGACGTATGTGTATGTATCTGATTATTTCAAGTCAAGGACTATATTTGCGCAATGGTGGAGAGAGCGGGAAAACTTCCATTGCACAAATATAGTCCTGGACTTGAACATTGACTTGAAATAATCAGATATAGTCCTTGACTTGAACATTGAGTATATATTTGCGCAATGGAAGTTTTCCCTCTCTCTCCACCTTTTTAAGTAAAAAGTCGGGCGAAATTTAAGACACTAGAAGACTTCAGGAGTTGGGCGTGACCCCCCCCCCCATAAAAGGTCAGAAGGTCTGTCACTTAAGCCATATCGAGGCTCCCCCTCTGAGAGAGAACTTGTAGAACCTTTATTGCCCATGTGTTCTGTGTTTATGCCTCTCTACTGTAGGGTTTGAGCCCATGAAAGGTCTACCCTTTGGGAAGAGCATCACCAGATAAGTGCTCTATATTAAGATAAGAGTGTGCGCTCACACGGGACTGACGTCCGATCGTATTTTGGAATGAAAATATGCTGCACACTGAATTAATTATGTTTTATAGGGGCCCAATTACAAGGGTAGCGCTAAAACCTGCACCTGCAGGTTTTCACGTAGCGACCTAATTTTTGCATGCAATTCTGGGGCAGGTGTTTAATTCAGCAGCCTGCCCCGGAACCAAGCCCTATCCTCAATGATACTCACGGTATAGGACTCCATGGAGGGCTCTGCTTCAGCGTTGTGCTATCATGTGATCGGAGGGAGACTGCGGATCGGTCTGCTGTTCTCGCCACGGGGTGAAAGGTGAGTATCTGATTTATGGGGCGGGGGGGGGGTTTTAAGCTGTGCTAAATGATTCTGCAAAAGAGGAATCCATTGGCACCAGCTTTCAGGTAACGGGAAAAAAAAATAATCTGTTTAACGCATAGGTGTGGTAATTGGCGATAGGACTTTGTAGTACCTTACTTATCCCAACGCTAATTACTGATTGCACACTCTGTCCTTAACATGATGAGCGCAAAGTACAATAAGCCCGCAAAAGCTAGCGCAATGAACGATGTGGTAATCCCGCCCCCACCCGATTAGTGTTAAAAAGGTAATATGGAGGGGGCGGCGGCGGCATGCGTTAAAGTCACTTATCCTGATGTTCGATATGTAATCTAGCCCTACCCTAGGTGCGTTTATAGTAGTACATATAGGTGTTATAGGGTCATATAGACACACGTGTAGGTTTATTATAGCGGTGTGTGTGGGTGCATGTATCGGGCCTGGAATAAACCCCTGCACTTTGAGTTGTCAAAGACACCACTTCTTGAAGGGTGAAGATGCTCGAGGCACGGAGATACGTGAAATAACATGGAGTGATCATAGAGCATCCATTTTAATAAAAGCACCTTGAGGGATTGTGACCTATAAACTTTGGGCCATATTACAAACTTGGTGCTAACTTTAGCCAGAGCTGTTGTAAACTGAAAACCTCCATAGGCTATAATGGTTCTGGTAAATTTACAACAGCTCTGGTTAAGTTAGCACCAACTATGTAATCTGGCCCTAGGCCTTTTAATATAAAAGGTATGTAACAGACTGGCCAAGCTATGCTGGCTTTCCTTTTAGATGTATTTTAAGTCTTTACATGTCACAGTTCTCTGCATTCTAGCAAAGTATTATTGCCACATCTGTTTTCATATCTGCTTCAGTGTTTGACTTGTCGTATTCTCGCACCCCCGCTGTGTCTCTCTGGTTTCAGGTTCATGTAGGATCTTTCGCTGTCTGAGCCGTAAACGTCAGCCAAGAATGCAAATTCAATATCCTGGCTCCAACTATATGTCCTTTCTGCATCGGAGGGTGATCGATTTTGGCCCGAAAGATCTGTAAATGGAAAAAAAACAGGATTTTTCTTGCCCTAAATTAGATTTCTACAATCAGAAGCAAGCAGTACAAACACAAGGGGTTTTCTGGTCCTGAAACCAGGAAGCGACTGCTATCAAGCATAAATGATTTAAAATGGAAATTGCTCCTGTTTGTCGCCCCTAAAGAATCCAGGAGAACTGTAAAGATATGGTTCCAATAACCTTCCCCTCCTAGCCAATCACATTTCTGACTGTATTTAGTGTATTATCCCAGTGTTGCAGCAAACCTGCTAAAGAGGTGCATTAAAAATATCAATCTAGCAGGAGAAAACCTCAGATTTTACAATAATCAACGTAATGTGTTGATGAACATCCATGAACAGGGCTGGAGTTACATTTCAGGATCCTGCAGGCACAGAAATCTGGAGTTCCAAACAAAAAGGTGTTAAAAGTGAAGGGGGGGGGGGGAATTAATTTTACAGAGAAAGGTGTCCAACACTTGGGGGGGGGGGGGGAATGGACCTTGCTCCGTAAATAAAGGGGGAAAAATTTAACGGAGGTCTACACAGGCGTTGCTTTGCTCTGTAAATTTGTTTTCTTTAAAAAAGTCCAACTTTAATTCTTGTATTACACTAGAGAAAGGTGTCCACCATGGGGGGGGGGGGGCAGCTTGCGAAATAAACTTAGTGTGATATATATATATTTGTTTTACAGAGCAAGCCCCCCCCCCCCCTTAGTGGCTTCCTGTAGGCGCATACCTACTTTGCCTAATTGGAAATCTGGCCCTGTTCATGATAGTCACTTGCCATTGTTTGAATTTCTCTCTGGATTGTTGAGGTTTGTCAGGGTTGCAAGAACAGTGATTTTTTTTTTCTTCTTTCTTTTTGGGGGGGGTTTTCTAGACTGCAATCTTTGTTTTACTGGAAATCAAACGCCACTTCCTGTATAAACTACACAATTTCTCAGTAATGCTCAGAATGAATAATTATTATAAAAACACCTACGGATTGACAGCTAAATGCATTTCTGAAAAGCAAATATTACTCTAACAGAAATAGATTTGTTTATGTTGTAATTAGCTCTCCATACGCTCTAAGAGAAGGTTTTATGACTTTGAACAGACCTCCCGATTTTTAGTATTGGCTACAGGATTTTATTTATTGCCCAAACCACTTTTCGGTACACAATGGCTTTCTCAAAACACATTGTCAGTGATCTGAGACCCTTCAATTAATTATGGTTTCAAGTGCTTCACAATTTATTTATAAAGGATTTTACCAGGAAGGATACATTGAGATTTCTCTTGTTTTCAAGTATGTCCTGGGTTCAAGAACATTGAAGTGTTAGTTACAGAAATACAATGCAAGATATTAATCTGTATATTTGTGGGGTTTTTTAACAGAAAATAAATATGTAGGAAATAGTCATTATGTTACATGTTTACAGGTGCATTCTGTATTGAGGTATATTCGTAAGGAGCTCTTGAGTGACTTAAGACTGGGGGAAGATTTGATGGCGTCTGGGAGGTTATTCCAGAATTGTGGTGCTCTGTAGGAAAATGAGGACCGAGCCACTGTCTTTTTGTATTGTGGTATTGCAAGTAAGGTGCTGGTCCTGGATCTGAGGTTATAGGATGAGGGAGCTGCTGGGGGAAGCAGTCTATTCAGGTAGGGTGGCAGCTTCCCAGAAATGCTCTTTACACCAGGCTGGAAAGGTGAAGGGTGCGTCTGGATTCCAGCGATGGCCAGTTTAGCTCTTTTAACATGTCACAATGGTGGGTCATGTAGTTACATTGTAATGCAAAGCGGCAGCATGAGTTATACAATGTAGTAAGTTTCTGAAGGTGTGTTTGCGGGGCGGCTGCATACACTACATCTCCGTAAGCAATAGCCGGCACAATTGATGCATATGTCACAATCTTCTTTTATATAATCCTCTATATTTGTAAAGCCGTATACAAAGAAATACTTATACAAGATATTGTGAAATAAAAGGCAGAAAATTGCTTTGGACAAGACCGAGTAAATGTGGAATTAAGATAACAGAACTTAAGGGGGGCCAATAATAAATGGGTAATATTGGGGGATGAGGAAGGGTAATAAGAGGTTAAATGGGGGGTGTCTATCTGCTCACTTTTGGAGGTCAAATATTCATCTACTGCTCTTGGATCCTATGGGAACCTGACATTGGTGAGCCAGTAACTCCAAACAATGTAATAGTTACATTTTAAGAGCCTGAATGAGGTATTCCACTTCACTTGGAGTTTAAGGCTAGGGACAGATGAGCGCATTTTCTGCGGCCACCGTCAAAATGTACGTCGATGCGTGCGCACGCATTTTTTCACGGAATACGCTTAAGTGGTCAGACGATGCGCAATTCTGGACGTATTTCATGACGATGGGGTGAAAAGAAGTCTAGGGAAATCCGGCTGTTTGAACGTTATGTTGGCCGCACACTAGCAGCGTCTGACGTCTCCTAATCACGCACACACGCTGCTATGCGGCCGCAGCGCACTTTGTACGTCAGTAGCAGCGGTTTCACGTTCTGATAAAAATGCGTTCATTTGCTGGTTGCGTGGTGTCGGCGCACTTTCGTACGCACGTACTGCGTATATTGGCCGTCATTGGCCGTTATGTGCTGCTACTGCCGCCGTGATTTAGTGCGCCTGCACGCGCGTTCCGACTGCCCCACTCTGACCCTAGCCTTAGCAGACTCAGTGATGCACCAATAAAACTAAATAAGGCTTGGTGGTAGTATGATTTACACTGCGTGGGGGTGACAGCACTGCGATTTGGAGTTTACAGTGGCAAGTGTGTGTGAGTGTATATCAAAATTTTTCACCCTGATTTCTTAGAATGTCTAAAAGCTTACAGAATACAGGCAGGGTGAATTGCTGGTATTCTAGAACGCCTGAACTAACAACTCTAGTCTCTGTCAGAGTCTGTGCTAACAAGCAGGAAGAATCCATGGCTCCCTCTACTGGCAGATCCATAACATGACATGCTTGTCAGAAAAGATCTCTTATCAGATAAAGTCTCGTTATGCTAAATTGTGCTTCTCAATGCAAAATATCGATATCAAAAGCCCATTTTCACACATTTATAACCTCCCTGGCGGTCAAATTTTTTCAAAATTTTGTGTCTAAAAGCGTTTCAATTTTTTTGGAAAGAAAAATGTGTTATTTTATATAGCCTGTATTTATATAGCCTGTAAGCCTGTATTCTGTAGGAATAACTCACTGAAATCCGTGCAAGCAAGAGTCTAGTAAACACACACAGTCAGAGAAGGTTTGAAACACTAAATAATTTATTATCCTAAAAATAATTATCTAAAATATTTATTCTCAAAGCAGCTTTACAGCAATAAAAGGCAAAGAAAAATCATTTGTAAAATGTAATAAGGCTTTGCAATAAAAGTTTCGCTGGTGCTTGCCCAGATCCACCAGCGACACTTTTATTGCAAACCCTTATTACATTTTACAAATGATTTTTATTTGCCTTTTATTGCTGTAAAGCTGCTTTGAGAATACTTTTTTCTTTTTTGGTACCCCAGTGTCCTGTATATTTCATTGGCAAAGGAGTGTACATTTGAACAAGAATCCCAGCACCCACTGTACTGCAAAGTTTACAGTATTTTTTACAGTAACTTTTTTTTTTTTTTAATTTGCCGCCTGGTCACGCCCCCCCTGCGTCCTGTGCCTCGCAGGAAGCAGAACCAGGAAGAAAAGTCGCCGGCTGCCGCGATCACACTGCGGTGACTGCGGAAATGGTGAGGCAGTGAAGTATGCGGTGAGTATGCATCCAGCCTGAGTGTGGCTTGGGGTTACCGATCGCGGTAGCGAAATTTAACCCTGAGTCACACTCGGGAATACCAGGGAGGTTAAAGCACGATTAGTGTGTCCCCTGTGGGAAAACTAAATTCTTTTGTTTTAGGTCTCTCCAAGCACGCTGAAATTAACCTTTTCAACACTGTTATTCTATAAAATGTTTCGCACAGTATATAGACATTTATTCCAGTGCTATGCAACTAATTTGGTTTAGGAATCACATGTAATATTTTCAATGGCTGTAGGCTATTAAGATCAGAACAATCCATAATCTCTGGATTATCATTTTCTAGACAAACCCACTGCTTTTGTTTTATGCTCTGTTATTCGGCTAAAATTAAATCTGAAAAAGGCAAAACCTCCCCCCCCCCAAATTCTTTTGACGTTCTTCATGAATGTTGCAAAGACTCAAACAAAAAAAGTGGCCCCGCAGGGCCAAAGAAAGTAGCAGAGATAATGGGAATAATGAACAGACACAGAAAGGGTCTTCAAAAGTATACATAATCAAAGAAAAATAGCAATAAGGAGGGTCTGCAAGAAGTATCTCAAGAGAACGGGGGGGAGGTATGCTAGGACCAAAACAAAATTCAAAAGGGGTGGAGTGGCAAGGGCCAAGTATGTGACATTCCTGACTCTCTACCATGAGTCCGGAGGACAGTAGGTGGCCAGGCATGGCAGGCAGAGCCATGGTAACTGCCACAATGGCGCACCCCGGGATAATCCCAAAACGCCAAAGGGGAAAAAAAACAAAAATGGGGGGAGGGGTTCCATTGCATTCACCAGAAAGTAAAAAAGGAGAAATAGCAGAAGACTTGAAAAAGGGAGACAGCCGGAAGGGAAGAAATGAGATGGGATATCTGGGGAACTGCAACACCGGGCAGCAGTCACGGGGTCAGCGCACTCCAGATCAAATAGGCCATGGATAACACCCAAGTACACAAAAGACAGGGGGGCACACATCAGCATGGGGGGGAAGAAGGCCACAAAACAGCCGCTAGAGTGGAAAATTTGGGCTGAGAAAAGGGAAGCAGGGCAGTCCCCATCAGCCAGAGCACCGGGCCTGCGACCCCCTCAGACATGAATCCAGAGGGAGAGTTCTGTAAGTCCAGAGGGCAACACTTTGCACAGCCAGCTCCGTGTTAGAGCAGAAAGTCCCACAGCACCCTGGCAAGAATTGGCATGAGGAAACTAAATCATGCCAGCTTCACAGACAATACGGCCTCCGGCACATCGGCTTCATGCAGCGTCAGCAGACCCGCCACAGGTAAGACTTCTAACTGCTGCTCCACTTCTTGGTCCGCACTCCTGGGACACCGCATCCCCCTCCATAGCCGAATGACCAGGAGTGCCACCTGCCAGCACAGGAGCACCAGACAGGCTGCCATGGGGAACCTCCACTCCTCGGTAGTGCCGCAATGCAGTCAACAAACTGCTCAGGATACCCTTTGTGAGCAGCAGGTCGTCCTCCCCCAGCAACAACGCCATACACTTCTCCAGGCTTGTATACACTGCCCTCAAACCTTCAGGAGGGGGAGGAGGGTCATCTCAGCACCAGACAGCTAACTCACCAGCCGCTCTCACCACCAGAACATCTCCAGTGGGTGCCAGAAGGGGGCCCTCCATTTCCACAGTCCAGGCCCGTCCTGGAGTAGGCAAGGGAGCGCCTATGCACAGGTCAGCAGGGCAACTAAAAGTGAGGTTGCCACAAGAAAAAAGGAGGGGGCTGGGCTCATAGTAGGTGCCAACTCGGGAACAAGGCCTCAAAGATGGCTGCCAGTGGTAGGCCGCGGAACAGGCCAAAAACCTTAAGACACCCCGTGCAGTACTCGATGGACAGTGGGAAGGTGTGGGACAGAAGGTCGACTGAAGTAGTCCCCATCTAAAAATGCATGGCAGCCGACGATGGGTCGCTATAGTTTGCAAAAATAAAGAAAATAGCCGGAGGGTAGGGGATGAAAACGTTTACATTCAAAAGTTGAGTTTTTGTTGTTGTCACTGACAGTGCTAAATGATTCTGCAAAAGCTGACAGCTAACTAAAATCCTCCCAAGAAATACTCACCTCTCATCCCATGGTGAGAACAGAGGCCCAACCCGATGCTTGTTGCTGCCAGGAGCAGATTGAAGAAAAAATATATAGCAATGGTAGACACCAGCTACCTAATCATACTTTATTTGGTGTACATAAACAAAAAACAACCGACCATATAAAAACATATACTTGAAAAATATATCACCCAGAGGATGATGATTTACCAAACCGTGGATAGGTAACCAATTGCTTGTCATACGTGGTATAATACCAATATTGAGAAAATTGGCAAATCGCAATTAGATTACCCTGAATGCGATATGAAGCATGTGATGCAATATTCCAAAGGGCACAACGTGATGGTTATACTCTAAATGTTGTACACAGCAATAATGGAGACAATTGAACGGCGCGGGTTCCCACAGATTGCCACAATGGCACAATGACAGCTATGCCCTCATTGATAGTGGGTAACCAAAACCCAAGCAGCCGTCCAGCTATAAATATATTCTCCTATACTACAATTGCAAGTGCAGCAATAATGAGCCAGCCCATTTAGAAGTGTGAAGATTGTGACAATCTTATGTTCAAATAGACCATGCCAATGGCACATTAATCATAATTGGAGTGATGACCACTGCGCCCTCATTAATAGGGGCGAATAACAGTGATACACGGTTGGTAATGGGAACATACAACTGTTAAAACACCTTACTTCTCGACATGTTTCGCCGCCTAAACAACTGCGGCTTTTTCAAGAGATGAGACCCCGCTGGCTTCTCCTCCTTAAATAGTTGCAACTATTTAAGGAGGAGAAGCCAGCGGGGTCTCATCTCTTGAAAAAGCCGCAGTTGTTTAGGCGGCGAAACATGTCGAGAAGTAAGGTGTTTTAACAGTTGTATGTTCCCATTACCAACCGTGTATCACTGTTATTCGCCCCTATTAATGAGGGCGCAGTGGTCATCACTCCAATTATGATTAATGTGCCATTGGCATGGTCTATTTGAACATAAGATTGTCACAATCTTCACACTTCTAAATGGGCTGGCTCATTATTGCTGCACTTGCAATTGTAGTATAGGAGAATATATTTATAGCTGGACGGCTGCTTGGGTTTTGGTTACCCACTATCAATGAGGGCATAGCTGTCATTGTTGCAATCGGTGGGAATCTGTGGGAACCCGCGCCGTTCAATTGTCTCCATTATTGCTGTGTACAACATTTAGAGTATAACCATCACGTTGTGCCCTTTGGAATATTGCATCACATGCTTCATATCGCATTCAGGGTAATCTAATTGCCATTTGCCAATTTTCTCAATATTGGTATTATACCACGTATGACAAGCAATTGGTTACCTATCCACGGTTTGGTAAACCATCATCCTCTGGGTGATATATTTTTCAAGTATATGTTTTTATACGGTCGGTTGTTTTTTGTTTATGTACACCAAATAAAGTATGATTAGGTAGCTGGTGTCTACCATTGCTATATATTTTTTCTTCAAAGTTATACTGGGTGATGCCCGTTTGTAGACACTAGTGTGATTAACCCCAGTGTTCTCTTGTTCATTACTATTTTTTGTTCAGGAGCAGATTGAGACTGACTGGGGACAAATAGTCCCCAGTCTCACTCAATCACTCCATGGCGCTGTGCGATCTCCCGCCCCGGCAGTGAAACAATACATGGAGTCCTATGGATTCCAGGAGGTGATACTCACGGTGGTGCAGAACGCTACCGAGGGCAGTGCTTGGTTCCGGGGCAAGGTGCCAAAGTAGCACCTGCCCCAAAATCTCGCGCTAAAGTGGGGACACTGCGGGGAAACCTGCAGGTGTATATTTTCCACGTAGGCGTCCCCATTTTAGCACAAACTATGTAATATGGCCTACAATAATGTGTGATGTGTATGAGTGTATCACAGAGCTCCACAGCAATAAAAGTCAGTATGTGGTCTTAAAAAAAAAAGTGGGATGTTCAGTCCAACGTGCCAGGGCCTAATTTTTGTCCCAGTCCAGGCCTGGCTGTAAGTGCCGTAGAAACAACTACAAGGATCAGTCAATAGGTTTAGCTGAAAGGTGCCAGTCAGCTTGTAAGTGTGGACAACAGGACCACTGCATGTTAAGTATCATGGAACCAGACTCCTTATTTGTTTCGCCCTATGCTTATACTTAGAATGGATTAGTCCACTCACCCTCTCTAACTCGCATAGTTAGTTTGGCCCAACCCCATTTCCTGTACAGCAAAGCTTCCCTTCCTGCATTCTAAGCACATTCTAAACATCCTGTTTCTACTGGGCAGATGCTGTTTTAGCTTACTCCAGGGCCGGCCTGAACATGGTGCCTGTTGGAGCAACGGCTCCAAGCGGCAAATTCCAGGGGGCAATTTTTGCCGGTGCTCATGGCAAGCCCGCTCTCAAGATGTAAAATGTGCAGGAGGAATATTGGGAGGAGCAGCAAGTAGGTGTCGCTCATCAGCTGCTGAGTGAGACACCTTCTGGCCCCTCCTGCACGTTTTCCTGTTTCCATGCACTGTGGAAGGGAGGCGTGAAGGCAGTAGAACCTCTGTGGCAGCATTTTCCTCCCCTGCATGCCCCCCTAGCTCTCTCTCTAATCTTATTCGTCAGGGAGGGGGACATGCAGTGGAGGAAAGCAGTACACAATGGGGTCAAAGAGAGGGATGAAAGAAATAGGGGTCACAGAGTGAGAGTGGGATGAAAGAGACAGGGTGTCACAAAAGAGAGTAGTCACAGAGGGGCGTCACACAGGGAGAAAGGGTGGCCAGAGAGTGTTCATAGAGATAGAAGGGCCACACAGAGAGGGATCATAGAGATGTGTGACAAGAGAGAGGTCACAGTGAGAGAGGGGTGAAAAAGAGACTACTATTTCAAACGGCATATTACTATGAGTTTTATTGCTATGGAGCTCTATGATATGCTCATACACGCCTAGTTTTTTTTGGGGGGGGCACCATTTCATCCTTTGGTCCAGGCAGCACAGTGGCTTGGGTCAGCCCTGGCTTCCACCTATTACAAAGAAAGAACCAAAACAGAGAAGCTCTCTATACCCACGTTCCTCCCATACCAAAGCATACTTCAGAGTATCTCCCTCTACACATTTTATTTGCTGTTACTTTCTTAATAAAGTGAAGAAAATATAATGGGCTTTGTGTGCTTTCAAAAGAGGATAAGTTAAGCTATCTGACTTCCATCATATCCTGCATATGACATTCACTTTCTTGCAAATGACCCTGGGGATCCAGAATATTATAACTTTCCTTTTCTTCACATTCTCTCCAGCATAGATATGTTGTGGTAGTGCCCATTTGACATTGTTGAAGCGAGGTCATACATCATCTCAAAAGGATCTTGTGGGGCTATTCTTGCATGACTACTTTTATTGGGATATGCACCACAATATTTCTTGTCTTCCCAATCAGGTCCCTCCAAGACCTCTTCAATGTTGACATCCCACTTGACTATGTGGGACAGGGAGCCCCAGGTAAAAAAAACAATTCTATTGATCTTTTTGTGCTTTTCTTTAATCGCTATAAGAGTTAAAATTAAAAAAAATCTATGAAAAACATTGTCAGGTATCCCCCTCAGATAATGGTGGACAACTCAAGGGACGTCGTAGTAAGGCACGGAGCAAGAAGGGTTCAGGCTGTAAACCAAAATTTGTGGTCATAAGGTTGGTTCAATACAGGAAAACTGCAAGGCTCAGAGCTAGGAGAAAGGAGAACTATCTCAATACTGGAGCGAGGCTGTATCTCCCTCTGGTCCAATCGGGAACCCCATGATGTCATTAATGCGAGCCACATCTCGTGCGCCATCTTGTTGGAGCCCAACCACGTGTGCACACCCTGTCAGAGGCCTAGGCAAGGCCTGAAGCCTAGTGCTGCGGCGGCGGCAACGTCACCCGCGAAGGAGCCTGCACCTGAGCCACCCAGGACCCCGGAGCACCACGAGGTAAGGCCCTGGCCCTCACGGTACTGCCGGACGCCGGCGCAGACTGCCTCACCGGGACCCGGGCAAAAGCGCCGGGAACCCGGGGAGGCAGCCACACCAGGCACTGACGGGCCAGCGGCAACTGACAAACATTAGCTTCTTTATTAAAATAAAATATATCCAAAAATGTATACTGTACAGATGTGGTTTTAAAGGGATATGTATGTCTAGAAAAAACTTTTAAGTTGACACTTAAACAATTTTATACCTGTAGACAAACTAGAATAAAATCAAAAGTTTTAAAATGGAGTGGGGGGAAAAAAGGTTTATTTTCTTGCTTTAAACTGTCATTTCATCTTCTCTGGCCACACCCCTCAGCTAGGGGTGTTTCTTCAGCTCCCACTTTGACTATTCCCCGCCTCCTCTCCAACCACTACTCCACCCATCAAAGCTTCACATGAACCAGTACAAGCTGTACACGTGAAACCCTGTGCACGCTCAGGAACGCAGACTGGGGAAAACTGAGGAACGGAATATTAGCATCTCTGCAACTGTGAAAGCAAGATGCACTCACACTCGTTCACACACACTCTGACTTGTGCTCTTTCATGGTTTACATGATCACTGTCTCACTCAAACTCCCAGTCAGTCACTCTCACCCCCTTTCTTGTGCTGTCTGTTTCTTGTGCACAATCTCTCACTCCACCTTTCCTTGCACTCTCTGCTTTATGTTGCCGTCTTTCTCTCTTTACCTTTATCTTGCTGTCTTTCTCTCGCTGTGTCTCTGTTTTTCTTTGTTGTTCCACTCTCTGTCTTTCGCCCTGTGTGTATGGATTTCTTTCACTAGCTACTGCAGAGACAGGGAAGGAAAGAGTTACAGATTCGAATTGCATTCAGCCCCGCCCACTCCTCCTTTCAAAGTGTAGGAGGGAGGAGGAGCAACTCAGTCGCACATGCTCAGTGTATTTTATCTATCCCTAGGTATACACACACATATTGGTTGGCTCAACTGCCTCCTGAGGTGGGCGAGGAAAACACCAAGAAAGAAAAGTAGGTAAAATATGAAAAAATATCATATTTACTTGCTTTTTATGCCTGTTGAATGACACTACTGACTCATTCAAAAGACATTGCACATTTTTAAAAGCACACTGACAAAGCATGCATGTCCCTTTAACGTACAAATTACTTAAGTTTGAAGCAATAACTCCAAACCTATAATTTCATAGTAAAAATATAATATAATAATTTTTTTTAAAAAAAGTACTTTTCTTTCAGAAACTCGCAGCAAATTCTCCCTCTTAACTATAAATTTAAAATATGGGATATGGGATGGGCAGCTGACTCCCCTGCAGCATTTTATTGGACAGTTGGACCAATGGCGCTTTTCCATTGTTGCAAACATCTGGACTACCTCTATTTAGCAAGGTGGCACAAAGAGGGGGCAAGGAATAATCTAGGGGGGCATTTGCCCACCTGTACCGACGCCATTGGAAGGGATACAGCGTGCGCCGGTTACTTTTTAAAGTCGCGAGTGCTGTATGCAGGGCCGGATTAACAGGGGCTGATGGAGCAGCAGCTCCAGGCCCATGCCCCAGAATAGGCCCAGAGAAATCAGAACTATGTCTGCATTAATGGGCATTTGGACCCTTCTATCTCCAAAACCATAACAGCTACAGGGTCATATTAGGTATCATTGGAAAGGCCAGAACTTGGCCTTTCCAATGATACCAAATATAACCAGGTTTTTCGTAAACATAAAATACATGTTTTTTTTATTTTTGTTTGTAACACAGCAATATTTTTCACTTTTCAATTATAAAAGTGAACAATGATGCTGCACTAACTCACCATCACATTTCTCATGTCACCAACAAGTGTGGATGTGATGGCACAATCCGTTGTTACGAATTGTTACATCAAAAACCTAAACTGCCGCACTGCAGCAAAGAGCACTGGGGGGGATTTTGGACCCCTGCGTCACTAATCTTTACACTTCACAAGGTCAAGTGAGGCATCATTGGACAGGTCAGAGTCTGGCCTTTGCATTAATACCAAAAATGATCATGTAAAATCTAAAAGAAAAAAAGACACTTTATTTATTTACTTTTAGATCCAAAGCGATAGTATTGTCCATTTGTCATGTATAGAATGAGCAAAACCACTGCCATTACTCAATTTTTAATTTCCCACACTAGCAAGGTCAGTGTTTTATAAATAGTCATATTATTCATAAAATACCATCCTCCAAAACACGGGGAAATATCTTTTTTTTTCTTTCATTTTTTTGGTTAGAATTGTGTAGCGCTGGGTTTAAAAAGACTGTTCTGCTGCATTTATTTGAAATGGCCACCAGAGGGAGACAGAGACCATGGCAAGATTATGCTGGACAAACACAGAAAACATTGGGACTACATTTCCCGGCATGCTTTGGGGGCAGACACAGGAAGTGGGTGGGACAGAGAGACTTACATCCTGAGCCTCCTGGAAAGAGCTGGCAGAGCACCAGAGAGTGGGAGAAGCAAGACCCAGTGCTGCAGAATGTGACAGTGACCAGACCGGAGCGCAGCTGGGGCCTGACAGAGCTAAAGACTGGGTTATTCAGCCTTACCAGAGGAAGACCCAGTGATTCACAGGAATACCCACGATGATACCAAGTGAACGAGAGGACCCCGAGTTAGGAGCACCGCAGATCGATCGGACAGGGAGAGCAGGCGGTGAGCTGCACATCTTGCAGCAGCTACAGAAAGGCAAGACAGCGGATCCGGTAGCCCAGAGAATCCCAGCCAAGATCGAGCGGAGAGATGTCCTGGGTCGAGCGGAGCACCAAGTATCTGGCGGATGGGTGAGAGGCCTTCCAGGCCGTTTGTGAATAAAGAAAGCAGGCTGCTGTTTGTTTCAAAAACCCACTGGGCCCCAACTTGACTAGTCGAAGATACCTCATAAGCAATTCACTGGCCAGTTGAATATTGTACCCGGGTACCATCACACACACACACACCTACATTCTTTGGGACATAACCTGTACGGGACTCACTCCCCAACCACAAAGGGGGTTAAAAGATATATTTTTCTCTTTTCCGCTGCGCGTTTCCCGCATTACGAAGTACTGTAAATATATATACGAACACCGTGTTATTCATTATATGCCATTTGTTCTAGTAAACTATATAATTTATAAAATCCACAACGGTGCTGGAGTATATTTATTCCCTAGTGCGGGGAGACTGGCCCGAGGTTCAATTTCAGCGGCTCCTCCGGGAGTGAGCGCTACAATTGTATACAGTGTATTTTCTCTGAAAAAATGCAGTAAGTTTCCCATTTCCCATTTTTTTTTTCCTTTTCAAGAATTCCCTGTAGAATATATAACCACAAAAGGTTTGGATGAAAAAGTGGGGGAAAATAATTTTACACACTTTAAATGACTGAAATCTGAATTAAAAATTAATCACACAGTAACTGCCTCATTAGATATGCCCATATCTGCACTATTTATTAACCTAAAATATGTTTTCCTTTTTTTTGAGAAAGGATTTTACCAGGAAGGATACATTGAGATTTCTCTCGTTTTCAAGTATGTCCTGGGTGGCGAGTATGTACCGTTAGGTGTCTTGCCAAGGACACTTACTGGAGAGGTTGCTCGCTGGGATCGAACCCATGACTCCACAGGCTCTCTCCATGCAGAGCAGTGATGTTACCTCTACTCCACCCAGCCGGTACCTCAGTAAATTCCCCAAAAAAGCCCACCAAAATATTCAGCCCCAGGCCCATAAAGATCTTAATCCGGCCCTGACTGTATGCATCTTCTGACAGGCTGCTCTAATAGGGTAGTGGGAGCTAACCAAAATGCGCAGCCAGTTTCCACCCTACACTAATAGCGTATCTTCTCAGAAGCCTTATATACAGCTGTATGCAGCTTCTGACAGCGAGGGGAGACCAGGGCCGGTGCTAGACTATTTTGCACCCTAGGCAAGACCAGCTACTTGCACCCCCCCAAAAAAAGATGGATATAATATATTGCCCCAGCTCTTACATGGGAATATTTGCCACCAGCTCTCACATTGGTATATTTGGCCCCAGACTAGCTCACACATGGATATATTGCCCCAAGACTAACTCACACATGGATATATTGCCCCAAGACCAGCTCACACATGGATATATTGCCCCAAGACCAGCTCACACATGGATATATTGCCCCAAGACCAGCTCACACATGGATATATTGCCCCCAGACCAGCTCACACATGGATATATTGCCCCCAGACCAGCTCACACATGGATATAGTGCCCCCAGACCAGCTCACACATGGATATATTGCCCCCAGACCAGCTCACACATGGATATATTGCCCCAGACCAGCTCACACATGGATATATTGCCCCCAGACCAGCTCACACATGGATATAGTGCCCCCAGACCAGCTCACACATGGATATATTGCCCCCAGACCAGCTCACACATGGATATATTGCCCCCAGACCAGCTCACACATGGATATATTGCCCCCAGACCAGCTCACACATGGATATATTGCCCCCAGACCAGCTCACACATGGATATATTCCCCCAGACCAGCTCACACATGGATATATTGCCCCAGACCAGCTCACACATGGATATATTGCCCCCAGACCAGCTCACACATGGATATATTGCCCCAGACCAGCTCACACATGGATGTATTGCCCGCAGACCAGCTCACACATGGTTATATTTGCCTCCCAGCTCATATGGGTATATTTGCCCCAGCTCTCACCTTCTGTCTGCAGTGCTCGACTCCCCCCGAGAAGATCCTGCCGGCGGCCTGCTGCCCCCTCTGCATGCCGCTGTCACTGATCACGCTGCGCTCTTGCTCTGGGCGCAGCGTGATCATGGAAGACAGCTCGCGGTGGCTGTCCATGCTGAGGGGGCGGGGTTATCCCCGCTTCCCTCACTCTCTATTGGACAGCCACCACGAGCGGTCTTCCACATGATCATGCTGCGCCCAGAGCAAGCGAGCAGCGTGATCAGTGACAGCGGCGTGCAGAGGGGGGACACCGGGCCGGCAGAGAGGTCTCGGCTGCTCCCTAGGTGGCGTTGCGCTCTAGGCGGGTGCCTAGCTCGCCTAGTGGCAGCGCCGGCCCTGGGAGAGACTACGCTCGTCGGTGGATCCAGGCATCAGGGGAGTTTTAAAAAATTTATATAATTATATATATATATATATATATATATATAATTATATATATAATCACAGTTGTGTTCAAAATTATTCAACCCCCACTGAAATTAAGTGTTTTGGCCAGTTTGACATTGATTTTGATCATTCAGTCATCTTGCTTACAATTAAATCAAAGAGGCACGTGTAGGTCAGACAACTATAACATAACATTTATAATGAAATAACCACAAATGTCTTTTCTGTGCTCACATCATTATCAGTTTTATTCAACCCCCAAGTGACATTCAATCTTAGTACAACATCCTTTTACAGTTATAACAGCTTTTAAACGTGAAGCATAGCTTGACACAAGTGTCTTGCAGCGATCTACGGGTATCTTCACCCATTCGTCATGGGCAAAAGCCTCCAGTTCAGTCATATTCTTAGGCTTGCGCACTGCAACTGCTTTCTTTAAGTCCCACCAGAGGTTCTCAATCGGATTTAAGTCAGGTGACTGCGATGGCCACTCCAAAATGTTCCAGCCTTTAATCTGCAACCATGCTCTAGTGGACTTGGAGGTATGGTTGGGATCATTGTCCTGTTGAAAGGTCCAACGTCTCCCAAGCCTCAGGTTTGTGACGGACTGCATCACATTGTCATCCAATATCTCCTGGTACTGAAGAGAATTCATGGTACCTTGCACACGCTGAAGCTTCCCTGTACCTGCAGAAGCAAAACAGCCCCAAAGCATTATTGACCCCCCGCCATGCTTCACAGTAGGCAAGGTGTTCTTTTCTTCATAGGCCTTGTTCTTCCTCCTCCAAACATAGCGTTGATCCATGGGCCCAAACAGTTCTAATTTTGTTTCATCAGTCCACAGAACACTATCCCAAAACTTCTGTGGTTTGTCCACATGACTTTTGGCATACTGCAGTCGACTCTTCTTATTCTTTGGAGACAGCAAGGGGGTGCGCCTGGGAGTTCTGGCATGGAGGCCTTCATTACGCAGTGTGCGCCGTATTGTCTGAGCTGAAACTTCAGTACCCACATCTGACAAATCTTTTCTCAGTTCCTCAGCAGTCACACGGGGACTTTTCTCCACTCTACGCTTCAGGTAGCGCACAGCAGTCGAAGTCAGCATCTTCTTTCTGCCACGACCAGGTAGCGTTTCAACAGTGCCCTTTGCCTTGAATTTGCGAATGATGCTTCCTATGGTCTCTCTTGGTATGTTTAACATCTTTGCAATCTTCTTATAGCCATTCCCTTCCTGTGAAGAGTAATCACCTCTTCTCTTGTCTTCCTGGACCATTCTCTTGACTTCACCATGTTTGTAACCACACCAGTAAATGTCTAGAAGGAGCTGAGTATCACAGTCATTTTAAAGCTGCCTAATTGGTGCTTATTATGCTTTATTGCTGCTCAGCGACATCCACAGGTGTTTTCAATACCTGATTGAAAACACTTGAATGAACCTCTGTTCTTCAGAGTGGTAGTCTTTAAGGGGTTGAATAATTGTGTCAATGAAGAATTCACAAAAGAAACATTTACTACTGTATTACAAAACCAATTGATGTCATTTTAGTTGCATATGGTTCTTTAAAAAGTCCTTGTAGGATTTCATTCTGAATACAATTACAAATGTACACTAAATTCCCTAAAACCCTTTACAGCATTGGGGGTTGAAGAATTGTGAACACAACTGTAGTGTGTGTGTGTGTGTGTGTTCTGGGGACATAATTTGTCTGGGAACAGTGTCCTCATCCTTTATCCAAATTCCAATAAAGTGTACTCTGTACTCTGCACCATGAGTACCCCCACATATATTTCTGGAATTTGTGTGTAGCAGTGCCCTGTGGGGGAGCACAGGTGGGTGGTTGATGGGCAAGGAAGGGGCACTCTTAACTCGACCCTAATCCCTGGTTTAAAAAAGATAACGAACAATACTATTGGTGTGGTAAAGGTTAAGATAATGGCATAATAATATATTTGTACTGTGTCCTAACCTTGTGACTGGAGAATCAGCAGAGCACATACACGTGACAAATGAATACAATTTCTTTGTGATTGAAGGTGTTTGTGTGCTGTTCTCAGGATATGCAAATAGATGGAAGATTTTGACAGACTGTTTAAGACTTTCCCATTTGAAGTGAGGTCTTCAAGTACTCAATGGTAACCTAAAAGCATTCTATTAGCAACCAAACTGAATCATGATTATCTTTATCCCCTTCACTACCAAGTGATTTTTGTTGAACAAAATGCTATTACAAAATTTATTTGAAACATGGGACGTGAAGTTAACAATGAAATATGGGATAAAATAGAAGTTTCACACAGAAATTGTTATTCTGAGATAGTTAAAAAATAAATTAGATTCATTTGCTCATTTTTTTTATTTTTCATGTCTTCGTTTTATCCTTTACAGAAATATTGTAGAAATGGTGTCCTTTAGCTTACACAATTTCAAATGGGGGTCTGCATTATTATCATATAGGCAGAAAGGACCTTTGTGTTAGATACAGTAACTGTGATAAAAGAGAATAAAAATGGTCAGATCTCCAGTTTATTATGATAACTACAAATCTCCATGAGATTATTAGCAATGCAGCTTCCACAAAATACCAATAGAATATAAAAAAAATAATCTGTATATGACATAATGCCGGTGTATGGAAAATATTGTAACACCTTGTATTTACTGTACTGGGATTTTCAATCATTAAAACCCCCTGAATATTATCCCTGTACAGCAGTGAATGACCACAGAGCTCTCCCTGTATTCTTCCCTCTCCCTGACAGCTGTAATGTATTTGCAGTATAAAACATAAGAAAAAGGGTTGTAATTTGCGCTCACCACTGTAGCTCCATGCGAAACAGAGGTTTTGGTTTACTTGAATGGCCATTAAAGTATAAGCCCACCCGCCACGTCATGGCACCTCTGGTTCAGATGGGTCCTACCTAATTAAACCAAGAGCTGCTCTCTAAGCAACCACATATGCTCGTGCTGCTTCGTTCTCAGGTATTAGAGAGACTGGTGGGTTTACATTTATACCCTCACCAGGAACAATTCCACTTTGGGATTGTGAGGAGGCAAAGAGATCCCACACAGCCTTTTATATAATATAATAAAATCAGTGCTTTTTTTTTTTTTCATGGAAAAATATTTATTTATTTGCAAAGGATTTTTCTAGGAAGGATACATTGAGATTTCTCTCGTTCAAGTATGTCCTGGGTTCAAGAACATTGAATTGTTACAGAAATACAAAGTAATAAAATGCAAGATATTAAAAAAAAAACACAAATATACAGCTTAACATATCATGGGAAGGGCTAGAACTTTGGGTTAATTAGGGTGATTTGCGGTGCAGGAGAGAAGACGTGTTTTCATGGAGCTCCACTATCGAGTCTCCATTAGCTGACTTTACTGCCCTCCTGGGGACTTTTCTGACTTTCTCCCTGCCGCACCTATGTTACTGAAGGTAGGGTGCGCCTGACCCCGGGGGATCCGTGGAGATTACTGCCTTCCATAGACAGATTTTTCGGAGACTACACGCGGCCCGGCGGCCATTTTGAGGCCTAGGAGGTGAGAAGCCTCGGTGCGGATTCGTCCTGCGCCCCGCGAGAGAGCTTGATCTGGTTGGGACGTTTGCCCATACAGTGCGGACCAGTCAAATGGGGAAAAAGCCGCAGCTGAAGACCCAGCCATCTGCGGACAGTCGCCAGCGTGACATCAGGGAATCCCTGGGAGAGGAGATGAGGCGCAACCGAGAGGGGGTGGAAGCTCCCACACCTCGAGTACAGAGCAACCGGGGGGTGAAAGGGGGACCTCAGACCGAAGAGATACCCTCCCCGTCTGGGGCTGGCGGGGCCACGGAGACGAGGCCGGGCGGTACAGGGACTGCAGGCTTGGTGGTCGGCACAACTGTATTGCCCCCCGCAGTGCTAGCGAATGGTGGCGAGGCACAGGATGATCACCTGCTCCCTACCAAGGGTGATTTACGTGCTATGCTGGCAGACCTGAAAGCGACGTGGCGCACTGATATTGCTGGAGTGAAGTCGGAGATGACCGGGGTCTGGACTCAGGTGGCTGAGGTCCGGGACCGTACAGCTGAGGTGGAGGTGGCCCATGGTCAATTGCAGTCACGGGTGGAATCCCTACAGGTTCAAGTAGAATACCTCTCGAAATCAGTGGAGCGGCTGGAAACTCGTCACCGCCAGCGGAACGTTAGGATCAGAGGGATCCCTGATACGCTGTCGAACCAGGCGGTCTTAGAGCTGGTGAATCGACTCGCGGCTCACCTGCTCCGACTAGAGCCGATTGGATTGGGGGTTTTTAACTCGGTGCTGCGACTCAGAAAATCCCCGATGGCCCCGACTGCAGCCTCCCGGGACGTCTTGGCGGTGGCGAGAGATGTTGCTGTGCGGCTTCGGCTTATGGCGGTCCCGGCTGCTCGTTCGCCCCTTCTTTACGAGACACTGACATTGTCCCTCTTCGCTGACCTACCTTTTGCAACGTTGATGGCTCGGCGACGTTTTAAAGAGGTGACCACTTGTCTGAGAGCTGAGGGGGTTCGCTACAGATAGGGGGCTGTTGGTACACTTTGCATGACAATTAATGGGGTTGTGCAGGTGACCTCCACACCAGATGAAGCATGGCCTTTGTTGGCTCCGCTTGGATTCTACCCGCCTCCCGCCTTGGATGATCCGGGTTGATGTTGATGCAGAGGTTTGGCCTTCCTTATGGCCCTGACTTAGTGTTTTGCCGTCTCTGCGCTTGCCCTTAGTTTCCCTCCCTGGTTTCCCCCTGCCCTCCAACCGCATGGGGTCCATTGTGGAACATTGACTCTTTTTGCTGATCTCTGCTTTTTCTTTTATTCCCCACCTTCCCATGCGACTCCCTGTGGATGTTAGACTTTTTATGCGGTTCCTTAATCTTTATATATTTTTATGTATTTTCTGGTTATTACACTGACTACTTTATGGCAACATGCAGTCTTGTTGGGGCTCGTATTATCGTATGGATGTTGGCCGTTACTCCCCTCCCCATTTCCTTCCCCCCCCTTTTTTTTTTTTTAACCACCATCCTGATGATATACTGTCCACTTTCCTATGTTTCATACGTAAACTGCCTACTGTTTCTTTTAATATCTGAAGTATTACCGTTCTGTAATGTTTTATTTTTAATTTTTCTTTCTTTTCTTTTGTATACTTATGTGGATGACCTTTTCTGGCCCTGCGAGGCCACTTATTGATGTTTGACCTTTTGGTGTATCTCTGTTGACTTTGAAATAAAAATACTTAAAATAAAAAAATAAAATAAAAAAAATTAGGGTGATTTGCAAAGTGGAAGCAGCTGGAAAGTAAGCTGCAAATTTCAGACCAGCACTGGGTGGGTGGGACAGCAGAGTCCAGAAGCAAGCGCTGTGGCAGAGGGAGATGTGAGCTTGTGGCCGGGATGTTGAATAAAGAGGTTGCAGAATTAGAACTTGTGGGCTGTATAAGCCAATATTTTTACGACATGGTGAGGGGAAGGGCGGACATATATGAGAGCATGGGGGTACTCTCACGCCCAGGGAAAAACTGATTATTATGACTATTTTTCGTGTCCGAATAAATACTCCCTTAAAGGACAGAGGCAATTTTACAAGTTCGGAACACTTCTAAAAGTAGAATTTCAGCCATTCGCCTGTTCAACCATAATTTACCTCTTTCATATTAAGTGCACCCAGGGGCGTACTCGTAAGACATTTGGCACCCCCCTCCCACATTAAAAAAGTATTTTTAATGTTTTCAAATATATTTGTTGCACAAATTGTATATCAACAAACAGTAATGCACAGTGTGTATGAGCGTATCACAGAGCACCACAGCAGTATAACTCTCACGGTAAAAGCAATGCGTTTGGAGCTCACACAGGATCCACAGCAATAAAACTCACAGTAATGGGCAGTATGTATGAGTGTATAACAGAGCTACACAGCTATAAATAAATAACTAACCCCAAAGTAAATAGCGCCCGATATATGTATACCCACTCAGACCTCATATGTATACTTGTAGATCTCAGACCAGATATATATATATATATATATGTAACTGAGTAGTTATATATATATATATATATCACAGTCATGGCCGAAATTGTTGGCACCCCAGACATTTTTCCAGAAAATCAAGTATTTCTCACAGAAAAGTATTGCAGTAACACATGTTTTGCTATACACATGTTTATTCCCTTTGTGTGTATTGGAACAAAATAAAAAAAAGGGAGGAAAAAGCGAATTGGACATAATGTCACACAAAACTCCAAAAATGGGCTGGACAAAATTCTTGGCACCCTTTCAAAATTGTGGATAAATAAGATTGTTTCAAGCATGTGATGCTCCTGTAAACTCACCTGGGGCAAGTAACAGGTGTGGGCAATATAAAAATCACTGGGAAAGGGGAGTACAGTGGAGGCGCTAATGTTGGTGGATATGTTTATGTTGTGCAGCCGACAGGGATTAAAACACAAAACCTCGACAGAAATGTGCAAATGTACAGTAGGAAAAAGAGAGAGGATCCTAGTGGCGCAGTCTCTTTTGAGAGTGGTCTATATAAAATCTAGTACAAATAATAAATGGGTATGGTATTCCCACTATTGCAAACCGTGCACGGTCGAAAAGACCACTAAAGCGCTGCTATGAATAAAGCTAGGTGCAGTAGTTTTACTGTGCAAAAAAGGTGACAGTTGATGTCCTGATATATTAAAAAAAAAAAACAAATCGCATATAAAGTGCAAATGCAAGTAAAAAGTGCATATATAAGTGCATATAGTGCAATTGAAGGTCTTTCAAAAAGTTATCCTTATAGAGTCTCGTTTTCCAAATCCCTTGTGAAGGCAAAAAAAAACAGTCCAACCGACCATATATTCTGTATTGAAGACAAAGGTAGTCTGGTTGAGTCTCCACAGGGGCAGTCCAGAGGCTTACGTGAGGTCCTGGTGCACTGTCTTCACCTAAGTCCTATATAGAGACTCCCAATTCCCCAAAAAAATGGGAGGAAAAGAGAAGGGTAGAAGGGAAACAGTGCAATATTGACTGATACAGGGTTAAGTGCCCATAGACAAGGGAACACTTACACTTTATAGAGCCTCATGTACCGGCTCTGGTGTGGAACGCCTTGGGCCTTATTGAGGGTAGCCTCTGCCCTTCTTTAGAGTTTTCTTGGGGTGGCCTCTGCCTTTCCTTAATGTTTGCTCGATCATCTCAGATAAAGAAAAAGAGAGATCTTCATAGCACGATTTGTAGCCAATGGTTGAAATAAGGCAAGTAGAGGTCAAAACAAAACTCACCGATGTTGGAGCCTTAGGTTCCAGGCTCAACTTGTGGGCGTGTGGTACTGCTTATTTGGTGGGTACCTTCACCTCTTTCGTCTGCAGATGGTCTTCTTGTTTTTATGTAGATTGTAGGAGAAAGGAGAGACGGAGCATATGGGGCATATGCTGTTTAAAAATGGCTCTTAGGCGGATGCAGGTAGTAAAAAAGGGGTTTATTGATTAAGAACAAATATAAAGGAATTAAAATATAGTAAGAGGGTATCACAAATATGGGATACCCTCTTACTAGATTTTAATTCCTTTATATTTGTTCTTAATCAATAAACCCCTTTTTTACTACCTGCATCCGCCTAAGAGCCATTTTAAAACAGCATATGCCCCATATGCTCCGTCTCTCCTTTCTCCTACCATCTACATAAAAACAAGAAGACCATCTGCAGATGAAAGAGGTGAAGGTACCCACCAAATAAGCAGCACCACCACGCCCACAAGTTGAGCCTGGAACCTAAGGCTCCAACATCGGTGAGTTTGTTTTGACCTCTACTTACCTTATTTCAACCATTGGCTACAAATCGTGCTATGAAGATCTCTCTTTTTCTTTATCTGAGACGATCGAGCAAACATTAAGGAAAGGCAGAGGCCACCCCAAGAAAACTCTAAAGAAGGGCAGAGGCTACCCTCAATTAGGCCCAAGGCGTTCCACACCAGAGCCAGTACATGAGGCTCTATAAAGTGTAAGTGTTCCCTTGTCTATGGGCACTTAACCCTGTATCAGTCAATATTGCACTATTTTTTCTTTTTCTGTTTCCCTTCTACCCCTCTCCTCTTTTCCTCCCATTTTTTGGGAATTGGGAGTCTATATAGGACTTAGTGCACCAGGACCTCACGTAAGCCTCTGGACTGCCCCTGTGGAGACTCAACCAGACTACCTTTGTCTTCAATACAGAATATATGGTCGGTTGGACTGTTTTTTTGCCTTCACAAGCGATTTGGAAAACGAGACTCTATAAGGATAACTTTTTGAAAGACCTTCAATTGCACTATATATGCACTTTTTACTTGCATTTGCACTTTATATGCGATTTTTTTGAATATATCAGGACATCAACTGTCACCTTTTTTGCACAGTAAAACTACTGCACCTAGCTTTATTCATAGCAGCACTTTAGTGGTCTTTTCGACCGTGCACTGTTTGGAATAGTGGGAATACCATACCCATTTATTATTTGTACTAGATTTTATATAGGCCACTCTCAAGAGAGACTGCGCCACTAGGATCCTCTCTCTTTTTACTAATATAAAAATCACACCTGAAAGTAGATAAAAAAGGGAGAGAAGTTCACTTAGTCTTTGCATTGTGTGTCTGTGTGTGCCACACTAAGCATGGACAACAGAAAGAGGAGAAGAGAATTGTCTGAGGACTGGAGAACCAAAATTGTGGGAAAATATCAACAATCTCAAGGTTACAAGTCCATCTCCAGAGATCTAGATTTGCCTTTGTCCACAGTGCGCAACATTATCAAGAAGTTTGCAACCCATGGCACTGTAGCTAATCTCTCTGTGGGTGGACGGAAGAGAAAAATTGATGAAAGGTTGCAACGCAGGATAGTCCGGATGGTGGATAAGCAGCCCCAAACAAGTTCCAAAGAAATTCAAGCGGTCCTGCAGGCTCACGGAGCATCAGTGTCAGTAATCCGTCGACATTTAAAAGAAATGAAACGCTGTGGCAGGAGACCCAGGAGGACCCCACTGCTGACACAGAGACATAAAAAAGCAAGACTACAGTTTGCCAAAATGTACTTGAGTAAGCCAAAATCCTTCTGGGAAAACGTCTTGTGGACAGATGAGACCAAGATAGAGCTTTTTGGTAAAGCATATCATTCTACTGTTTACCGAAAACGTAAGGAGGCCTACAAAGAAAAGAACAGTACCTACAGTGAAATATGGTGGAGGTTCAATGATGTTATGGGGTTGTTTTGCTGCCTCTGACACTGGGTGCCTTGAATGTGTGCAAGGCATCATGAAATCTGAGGATTACCAAAGGATTTTGGGTCGCACTGTAGAGCCCAGTGTAAGAAAGCTGGGTTTGCGTCTGAGATCTTGGGTCTTCCAGCAGGACAATGACCCCAAACATACGTCAAAAAGCACCCAAAAATGGATGGCAACAAAGCGCTGGAAAGTTCTGAAGTGGCCAGCAATGAGTCCAGATCTAAATCCCAGTGAACACCTGTGGAGAGATCTTAAAATTGCTGTTGGGAAAAGGCACCCTTCCAATAAGGGAGACCTGGAGCAGTTTGCAAAGGAAGAGTGGTCCAAAATTCCGGGTGAGAGTTGTAAGAAGCTTATTGATGGTTATAGGAAGCGACTGATTCCAGTTATTTTTTCCAAAGGGTGTGCAACCAAATATTAAGTTAAGGGTGCCAAGAATTTTGTCCAGCCCATTTTTGGAGTTTTGTGTGACATTATGTCCAATTTGCTTTTATTCCGCCCTTTTTTTGTTTTGTTCCAATACACACAATGGGAATAAACATGTGTATAGCAAAACATGTGTTACTGCAATACTTTTTCTGTGAGAAATACTTGATTTCCTGGAAAAATGTCTAGGGTGCCAACAATTTCGGCCATGACTGTATATATATATGCACACAGTTGTGTTCAAAATTATTCAACCCCCAATGCTGTAAAGGGTTTTAGGGAATTAAGTGTACATTTGTAATTGTATGAAGACTGAAATCCTACAAGGACTTTTTAAAGAACCATATGCAACTAAAATGACATCAATTGGTTTTGTAATACAGTAGTAAATGTTTCTTTTGTGAATTCTTCATTGACACAATTATTCAACCCCTTAAAGACTACCACTCTGAAGAACAGAGGTTCATTCAAGTGTTTTCAATCAGGTATTGAAAGCACCTGTGGATGTCACGGAGCAGCAGTAAAGCATAAGCACCAATTAGGCAGCTTTAAAATTACTGTGATACTCCGCTCCTTCTAGACATTTACTGGTGTGGTTACAAACATGGTGAAGTCAAGAGAATGGTCCAGGAAGACAAGAGAAGAGGTGATTAATCTTCACAGGAAGAGCAATGGCTATAAGAAGATTGCAAAGATGTTAAACATACCAAGAGAGACCATAGGAAGCATCATTTGCAAATTCAAGGCAAAGGGCACTGTTGAAACGCTACCTGGTCGTGGCAGAAAGAAGATGATGACTTCGACTGCTGTGCACTACCTGAAGCGTAGAGTGGAGAAAAGTCCCCGTGTGACTGCTGAGGAACTGAGAAAAGATTTGTCAGATGTGGGTACTGAAGTTTCAGCTCAGACAATACGACGCACACTCCGTAATGAAGGCCTCCATGCCAGAACTCCCAGGCGCACCCCTTGCTGTCTCCAAAGAATAAGAAGAGTCGACTGCAGTATGCCAAAAGTCATGTGGACAAACCACAGAAGTTTTGGGATAGTGTTCTGTGGACTGATGAAACAAAATTAGAACTGTTTGGGCCCATGGATCAACGCTATGTTTGGAGGAGGAAGAACAAGGCCTATGAAGAAAAGAACACCTTGCCTACTGTGAAGCATGGCGGGGGGTCAATCATGCTTTGGGGCTGTTTTGCTTCTGCAGGTACAGGGAAGCTTCAGCGTGTGCAAGGTACCATGAATTCTCTTCAGTACCAGGAGATATTGGATGACAATGTGATGCAGCCCGTCACAAACCTGAGGCTTGGGAGACGTTGGACCTTTCAACAGGACAATGATCCCAAGCATACCTCCAAGTCCACTAGAGCATGGTTGCAGATTAAAGGCTGGAACATTTTGGAGTGGCCATCGCAGTCACCTGACTTAAATCCGATTGAGAACCTCTGGTGGGACTTAAAGAAAGCAGTTGCAGTGCGCAAGCCTAAGAATGTGACTGGACTGGAGGCTTTTGCTCATGACGAATGGGCGAAGATACCCGTAGATCGCTGCAAGACACTTGTGTCAAGCTATGCTTCACGTTTAAAAGCTGTTATAACTGTAAAAGGATGTTGTACTAAGTACTAAGTAACCAATTGATGTCATTTTAGTTGCATATGGTTCTTTAAAAAGTCCTTGTAGGATTTCATTCTGAATACAATTACAAATGTACACTAAATTCCCTAAAACCCTTTACAGCATTGGGGGTTGAATAATTTTGAACACAACTGTATGCTTTTTTTTTTTTTTTTTTTTGAGTTTTTCTTTATTTGGCGCCTGATAAATAACATGAAAGCTAACAGCTTGTTATTTAGCGTCTGTAAGTAAATGTAACGTGTACACACCCTAAAATGTGGGCTGTGCATGCCAATGAAATGTAAGTACGAGATGATGCCTCAAATTACTTTTTTGAACCTAAAATGTTCCATTACTCATGGGCTCTGTTGAAGGGTCTTTTAAATTGGATGCTTTACACACTAGGATATCAAGCTTAAAAGCCAGTAGGCTGAAACGTTGCTGGTGTCCTAGATAGAAAGCCCACCAGTGCTGGTATGTTTTTGATTTTGCCAAATTCAGTATGTAGTGAAGAGACTGAGTATCGAGTGCACTGTGGCGCAGGTCTGCCCCTAAGTGTGTGAGGGCTGTCTAAAAAATTTTTGGTTTCTTGACTGTGTCAAATTACAACTTTGAGAACACTTTAACCTTTGGAAAACAATAGCAAGGCATGGCGACTCTTAGAAAACTGATATTCTTCCTGCAAGGGGAAATTTAAAAAGCTTCTACCTGCTAAAGTAATTTATTAAAAAAAAAGTTTGAGAGGGAAAGTTGATCATCCAACGTTAATGGGCCAGACTTTTCAGTAGATCTTTTAGTCTTCTGCCTCAAACTGCACATATTTAGGCTTCAAACCTGTTATTAATATTCATAATTTAAAAGAAAAAAATAACAAGGATTTAATTTTACAATGTAAGAAAAGGGAACAATAAAATTTGCGAGCAGTCCAGCTGTGGTGCCAATGACACTACCCAGGTGTCCTCCACAATATATACACCTTTTAGATCACCATCGCTGCACAATGATCTCCCTAGTCTACCCTGGCTGGTCGGCCTGCTAGACCAGCGGAACCTGTAGAGTGAGGTGACATTGTGAACCATATTATCCTCAGGAGAAATGGAGATTACGGAGATACGGATTTAGAAGTCAAATTGTGTGTGAAGGGTGTTTGTTATTCCCTTGTATCTCCACTTCCAGAATTCCTAGGGGAGGGACAGGGGTCAGCAACCTTGGCCCTCCAGATGTTTTGAAACTACATCGCCCATGATGCTCAGGTTCTCATTCTGCCGCTTTGTGCTACAATGTAACTACATGATCCACCATTGTGACATGTTAAAAGAGCTAAACTGGCCGTCGCTGGAATCTAGACGCACTCTTCGCCTTTCCAACCTGGTGTTTCAGAGATTTTCTGGGTAGCTACCACCCTACCAGCAGGGCCGGCGCTAGTGTAAGGGGGCACAGGCGGCCTCCTTAGTGTTCTGGCTGCCACTTTGAGGGGCAGAAAAATCGGGACCACCCAGCGAGCGGAGGCCTTGCAGGAATCGGACACAGGGTCTCCCTTTTACTCAGCAGCGTGTGGGATCCCACTCCCACATGCTGCATCGGAAGTAAAGGCCCTGCGGGGGCGGGGTGCAGAGGAGGAGGAAGACGAGGCTGCCAGACCAGTAGCTCACAGGAACATGCTGGCCCCGCCCATCCACCCCCTTCCTCCTCACAGCATCTGAGAAGCAGCAAGCAGAGCCTCCCCTGCTCATGTGCTGGAAGTGTCCAGCATGTGCAGGGGAGGGGAGTGGAGAGAAACCATCCTGGACCAAGGAGACAGAGATTGTAACCTGAGTGTGAGCAGGGGGTGAGTGTGTCTGTGTGTGAGCAGGGGGTGAGAGCATGGGGTCTGTGTGTGAGAGTATGGGGTGTGTGAGCATGGTGTGTGTGAGCATGGGGGTGAGTGTGTGAGAGCAAGGGGGTGGGTGAGTGTGTGTGTGACCAGGAGATATGAAATGAATTAAGGTGGAGAATAAATTAAGGGGGAGTGAAATGAATTAATGGGGAGAATGAATTAAGGCGTGTGAATGAAATAAGGCCATGGCTGCCAACCCCTGTCCTAGGAGGCCCTGTGAGGCATCATTGAATCCCCATAGAGAAGCAATACTTCGGCTATAAGCCAGCAGTGAAAAGTTGCTGAAATGCCCTGCCATTCGGTGGTTTCATGCGGCAGATTTATTCAGGCGAATCCCATAGGCTTCAATGTTAAAAATATTCCCGTTTTAATACAATATCCAATAAACCGTTGATTATAATATACTGCAGTAAAGAATCTCTTTATTTAAATCGATTTTATTTATCTTTTAGGATATTTTAAGCATTTTTCGGGTTTTTTTTAAACTTATTTTTTCGGTAACAGCCCTTTTTATTATCATTCCCTGGACCTCATATGTAAATTTCAGACATTTTCGCTCAGTAGTTTCTTTGCAAACAGCGTTTCACTTTTCAAACATTCAAGCGTACTGTTTTTCTAATTTATTCACTCCATTTGTCTGCGGTGTCGGCTTTTTCCAGTGGCTTCGCTGCCTGTGATCGGCTCCTGCTCGGGTTTTTCCAGTGTTTTTGGCGGGTTAATCTGGATGTTTTTTCAGGTTTCGGTGTGCGTTCGCCCTTGTTTTGCGGTGAGTTTTTGGTGAGTTTGCGGTGACTTATCCCTGCATTTCGGCAGCCCTGTGGTGCTTGCTGAATACACCGCAGGGTCGCCGAAATGGGATCGCCAAATCGTATCGAACTTAAGAGAACGAAAAGTCACCGAACATGCGGTGGCTTTTCGATTCTCTTTGAATAACCCTGATAAAAAAAAATATTTACCCTTTAGGCTTGAAATAAAGCATTTGGTCTGTATTTATGTAGCAAGGGTTGTTTGGTGTACTCCCCCCCCCCGCATGAGTTGCTTTCTATTCACCAGGGACAATATTCTGAGGGTTATTCAGAGAGAGGTGAAAACCAGGAGAAGAGAACAATCTAGACAAAAAATAGCCAATTTGGAAAGTGAGATGAATGGGAGAATTTTTCTGGTTTAGCCATTTTTTATTTTTTTTTAATTCTTTATTTAGAGAATTATACATAACAAGAAATTCACGAAATCAAACGTAGAAAAAGACAGCCGTCTAGGGCTGGCCAAACTAACTACGGTCAGCCAGTCAGATAATGTAAGATGCAAGTAGTAACAGGTCAATAAGGGAATAATAAAAACAAAAAACAAAAAGCAAAAAGCAAGAAGTCCCAACCTCAGTGAAGGAGGAAAACACAAAAGAAACACATAAGCATGTAGGACTATCAACGTAAATGCCATAAATTGTCCTGATAAATTATACTCAGAGCTTATCTATAGACCAGTGACACGTAAACAGAGAAGAAAAAAGCTGGGGGGGGGGGGGTAAACAATATCGCTCAGGTCTCAGTCTGGCTGAAGTTTCGGAGGGTCCGGCGAGATGCCCGCCGCTTCAAGGTCGGACCAGGCGGTTTCAGGATCAGTGATGGTGTAGGGGACATTATTATGTGTCACCACCAATGCTCCCGCCAAGCCCCACCGATAACGGATCCCCCTCCGACGAAGAACCGCAGTCACAGGACGGAACCGCCTGCGAGCAAGCAGAGTCTGGAATGGAAGGTCGTGATACAAAGCCAACGTGGAGCCCTCAAATTTCACTGGATCTCTTGCGCCAGGAGCAGACATAAGCTTGACCTTAAATGCTACGTCACGAAAGGCCACCACGACATCACGGGGTGTCCCCTTCGAAAGCGCCGCAGGTTTCCGAACCCTGAATACCGATCCGATTACATCTGGCTTGTCAGGAGGGAGTCCCGCCATCCGAAGGGCCAAACGAGACACATAAGCTGGGAGTTCATCCGACGACACAGAGTCCGGGATGCCTCTGACCCTGACGTTACGACGGCGGTGTCTTGTTTCCAGCATCTCCACAGAGCGGGACAAAAGCTCGACCTGGGATCTTAGACCAGCGACCTGTCCCAACAGGTGAGTATGTTCCGATAGCACTGTAGAAGTCGTCGCCTGCACTGCTGTCACCTGCGCACGGATTGTTGCAACCTCCTCCGAACCGCCGCCACTTCAGGTTTCCACACCCCCCGGATCTCCCGGAGTTCACCCAGGATCCTCCGAAGGTCTCTTTTCGTAAGAGGAAGATCATCATCCTCCTCCTGCCGACTTTCCTCAGGCTGTGGTCATACGGGTTTCGAGTGAGGTCGCTCTCGTTTGTTGCGGTTGGGCACCCGGTCTCAAAACGTCCTGTCGTAATGAAGCCACACTACTGCTGGCTAAAAGCTGGGGTTCCTCAGCCGAATCCCTGTCAGAGAGGCCACCAGCAGTAAGTGAGGCACTCAAAGACGCCGTCAGCGCTGCCTTTCGTTTCTTTTGCGCCCTTTTTTTTCCTGCTGCAGATAGTGGTTGGGAGTCTGGTGTCCGAGATTGTGGGGAGATCCAGGTCATCGCAGAGCTACCACCCGAGTGCCAGGGGTCCTCTTCATCTTCCGAAAAGTCATAGCCCGGGGGGAGGGAGGAGGAGATCGCATCTCCCTTCGAAGTGGACCCACCTCTCATGGAGTCCAGAATGTCCCTCTGTCTGGACCCCAGCTTCTGTGAGCGACCGGTGGGCATGTCACCAAAAGCGCAGGCACAAAGAAGAAGAGCGGTAAAAGGTCTCAGAAATCTCCTTCCAGGCTTCTAAAATGGCCGCTAGTACTAGGCCCGATTGTGCTGCGGGGGTTAATCCACTCCGGAGCGTCAATTTCGGGGGTAAGGCAAACTCACCAAGTCCCCCAGTGCCCCCAGAGACCGTAGAGCGTTTCTCAAGTGCGAGCAAGCGGCGGAAATAACTTTAAAAACCGTGTTTATCACGGAGCTCCTTCAACATGCAGCCACTCGCTTCCTCAGCTAGCTCCGCCCTCCTGGTTTAGCCATTTTGACCTAGAATTTTCACTTCTCCAGTCATTCTCTTGGTTTTCACCGCTCTCTGTATAACCCGGATAGTGTTTTATGAATAGCAAGTGAGGCGTCTTCATTGTCCAAAATAGTTTTTGTACAAATGTAGATGGCTCATGGTACAGTATGTATTGAATAAATCATGTACCATAGCATGGGATAGAAAATGAGAAAAAGACAGCTCTGCACTACCACAGGAGTGATAGCCCAGTCACACCCAATTTCTGAAGAATGGGCCACACCCTTCTGTATGGTATGTTAATAAAATATAAAAGGTATTGGCTGAGGAATGTATCAATTTTGGGGTGTGTGGATGTAGTATAAATCCCACAAGAACCTGCTTTCCGCAGCTCTTTGCTGGCTGATCTGTGGTAAAGAAGACGCACGCTCCCTCCCACCCTCCCCATTTTTATTTTGTGTTTCCTTGTTCTCTTTCATTTTTTGTTTTTGTGATTGTCACAGCTTAGCAGAATGGAGACTTTCACCAACACTGGAGAATGTGACAGAAACTTAGAATAACTAGTTGGAAGAGGATGTTCCTGCGTATCCAAGAGCTGAACCCTGGCGATATGAGCAACTGCCTGAAGGCCCTCTTCTGTAAGTGGTGGCGGTGATAAGTATAGAAGTGTATCTGTTGTTAGGTGACATCTTTAAGTTTAAAAGAATACATTTATGTTAGATCTCGCATTTTAGTTTGAAATAAAGCTGCGGTCTAAGCCACAGCCTGGGCTGCTGAAGGGTAGATTGGGCCTAGTACAGTAGGTTTGAAAGGATGGGGGGGTGTCAGCAGTCATGACTGAATGATATGGGTATGTAGTGTGGAGTTTAGCAGGTGACTATTTAGGTCTAGGAGGGTTGCACTTGGCTCCGTGGATTCCCAAGAGCGGACCCCAGTGGCGTCGCTACCGGTATCAGTTTGCAGCTCCTAAAATTTCCGACTCAGGCCTGTTAACAGCGAGCCAGTAAGGGATATTGGCTCAGGCCGATTTTATATCCTTACCTGCAACAATGGAAAAGGATCCTTGGAAAACTGCGCTGCCGTATCAGGGCTATTAGAGTTTTTGCACTGGAGGGGGAAACATGAGCTGATTGGAGACTAACATATTAAAAAGAAACACAGACCAGAATATACTGTATAGGAGATGGGAGATTAGAGGGATATGGCAAAGACACGTTAGCGGTTTAGACAGTAAAATGTATGACATGAACAAGAAGAACTAAAAAAAAGGTGCAATTGGTATTAGCTGGGTAGGACAAAGCACAATGGGAGACAGAGGTCAGACGGCCCATAGAAGCTGCAAAAAAAAAAAAAACAAAACCAAAAACGCCAACATGATTAACTCCTTGTAGGCAGAAAATAAATAACGTCAGTTGCTAATATACATGTTTTACAGTCCTGGATTAAAAACACTAGAC
This sequence comes from Leptobrachium leishanense, assembly GCA_009667805.1. Lineage (NCBI taxonomy): Eukaryota > Metazoa > Chordata > Amphibia > Anura > Megophryidae > Leptobrachium > Leptobrachium leishanense. The sequence goes on from CM019065.1 coordinate 130,868,129, forward strand.
TGAATCTCTTAAGACTCCATGCGTCCTATTCCACTTTTGCTGTATTGTATAGGAGGCATTCATTTATGTCTATGTATAGAAGCACAAGCTATTCCATGGTAATTTGCACCTCTGTTCTGGAGCAGGTATTTCTCTAAGAAATACCAACTCCTAAAAGCTGGTGTTAACATGCCGTAATCCCCCCCCCCCAAAAAATGTTGTTTTTCAAAAAAATCACATACTTACCCGTCATTCTGCGGTGGAGAGGACAATGTGATCCGCCACTTCCTCTCGAGGGCAGCAGCATGAGATTTTGTACATACAGAAAAAAATGGCATCACACCTCTACTCACCAGAGCAGCTGCAACAGCCAGGAGTAACAGCCCAGTTCATGTATAAAACATAACAAGAAAGAAAAAAAAAAAATACATTTTGTCATCTGATTCTGCGCTCGTTTCTATACAATTCCATGTGCAACAAAACACTAACCAGAGGTTTTTACTTTGCTTTAATGGCCATTTAAACGTAAGCTCACTCGCCCCATCAAGGCACCTCTTTGAGATTTTGAACAAATATTTGCTAGTCTCCCCTTCACGATTCATCCGCGGAGCTGCGTGATTGAGTTTGCACAGTTCGCAGGCGCAGCTGGGACACGCTGGGGTCTAGGGAGTCCTATGGACTCCAGGAGCCGATACTTGTGGTGGCACGCAGCTCTGCACTTCCTTCCTTCCAACAAAGTGCCTACCCCGCAATATCTGCACTAAATTGGAGATGGCAAGTAAAATCTGCAGGCGTGGATTCACTTACTTACTAGCTCTCTTTTATCAGCAGCGATGGAAAAGAGCCCCAAGTTTTTGGTTATTTAATGTGCAGTTAGATACCAACCTGAAAAATTTGGTCCAAACTACCCAAGTTTATTTATTTTCGATATTTGGTGTCAAGTATCAACAGCAGGAAAGTGGTGCAAAATGACACGTTTTCTTTGTACATCATGGTGTATATGTTAATGACTGAACTACATTTTGTAATTTGTCAATTCTCCACCCTTTAGTGAACATGGGACATTTGTTTGCCTGCTACCAGATCAGACACAACTACAATCCTCTACTGCAGGGCAGTCAAACTCATTCTCCCCCCCCCCCCTTGATGCCTACAATTCTTTGAATGCTACATTTTGCCAGGGAATCATGGGAGTCGTGGTCAGAAAAATCTGGCGGCCAGAGTTTGACAGCCCTGCTCTAGAATTTACAATGTCAACAAAAACCAGACTGATGCAAGTCACACTGGCTAAAAGCAGAGATGTTGTTTTTTTTTGCCATACCTGTATGACAGTTCCATCTGATCCCTTCTCTAAAATAGAAACATATAGGGTTATTCAGAGAGAGGTGAAAAGCCGGAGAATGATTGGAGAAGTGAAAATTCTAGGTCAAAATAGCCGAACCAGAAAAATTCTCCCATTATTCTCACTTTCCGTATCGGCTATTTGGTCTAGATTGTTCATTCTCCAGGCAATTCTCCTGCTTTTCACCGCTCTCTGAATAACCCTGTTTGTAAGGCATGAGATAGTGGCCTCTATTTGAAATAAAAGGGCAACATTTGAGGTTATTGATAAAACAGCAAGTTCTGTCCCGCGAGGGTGCTACAACTCTAAGGCTAGGGTCAGAGTGGGGCAGTCGGAACGCGCGTGCAGACGCACTAAATCACGGCGGCAGTAGCAGCACATAACGGCCAATGACGGCCAATATACGCAGTACGTGCGTACGAAAGTGCGCCGACACCACGCAACCAGCAAATGAACGCATTTTTCTCAGAACGTGAAACCGCTGCTACTGACGTACAGAGTGCGCTGCGGCCGCATGGCAGCGTGTGTGCGTGATTAGGAGACGTCAGACGCTGCTAGTGTGCGGCCAACATAACGTTCAAACAGCCGGATTTCCCTAGACTTCTTTTTACCCCACCGTCATGAAATACGTCCAGAATTGCGCATCGTCTGACCACTTAAGCGTGTTCCGTGAAAAAATGCGTGCGCACGCATCGACGTACATTTTGACGGTGGCCGCAGAAAATGCGCTCATCTGTCCCTAGCCTAATGTTGAGCTTTTTCCAGGTATTTCAGAATGTACATAAATCACAAGTTTTATGTACAAAAGGGCTTTTGCAAGTTTTTGGGAAAAACCAAACAGGAGATAAAACTCCAACGGAGCTCGCTCTATCCAGCATGTGTATTGCGGCTTAACTTTTGCAATTTACATGCCAGGTTCTTGATCATTCTGGTAAATTTATTCAGTTAACCAGTGATCATTAACTCTAGTGCAAACTGAACTGACAAGTTACAGGAATCAAATGAAGTCCAATATCACAGTATTCGGTACAGTGACTACCGGTATATACAGAATGCACCTGTAAACATGTCACATAGTGACTATTTTCTGTTAATCTGTATATTTGTGCTCTTTTTTTAATATCTTGCATGTTATTACTTTGTATTTCTGTAACACTTTAGGCTGCTGTCAGACGAGCGTAGTGTTCACGTCCGTGATTGCGCCTAAAAGTACGTCCGTGATAGCATGAAAGAAAGCCCATCGGAGCCCGTTACACGAAGTACGTCCGCACTGAACTGCGGACTCACAACGGCCGCGGCCCACGGACGCAAGGCAGGCAAGAACGTACATCCCCTAGAACAGCCGCACAAAGTGCGCTGCGTCCGCAACGTCCGCATAGCTTTGTGTGTGAGTGATGGAACGTGGTCAGACGGACTGCATTTATACGTCCAGCATTTATACGTCCAGCATTTTTCACGGACAAAATGGTTTTGCTTTCTAATTTATTTTCCCTCCTACATCCGTCAAAATATATACGTCAGTGAAAAAAACGGACTGTCTGGCCACTACTGCGTCTTCCGTACTAACGTACGTCCTTGTGCACGGACGTACAGTCCGTAGAAATCACGCTCGTCTGACCCTAGCCTAAGGCTAGGGTCAGACTAGCGCAGTTTTAACGTGCGTTTAGGCTAAGGTCAGACGAAAGCAGTTTTAACGTGCGTTTAGCCGCACGAAATCACGGCCGTACTAGCAGCAAATGACGTCCAATGCCGGGGAACATACGACGAACGGCCGCACGAAAGTTCGTCCGCGCAACGCAAGTGGCCAACGAACGCATTTTTTCGAGAACGTCAAACCGCTACTACTGACGTACAGAGTGCGCTGCGGCCGCATAGCGGCGTGTGTGCGTGATTAGGAGACGTCAGACGCTGCTAATGTCCGGCCAACATAACGTCCAGACTCAAAAAGTGTTTTATTGATGATCCGTACAAAATCACGGACGAAAAGGCGCATCGTATGACCGCTATCGCGTATTCCGGGGGAAAATACGTACGTTCGTTCGACCGAACTTTTTCACGGACGACGTGAAAAATGCGTTCGTCTGACCCTAGCCTTAGACGCACAAAATCACGGCCGTACTAGCAGCAAATGACGTCCAATGCCGGGGAACATACGACGAACGGCCGCACGAAAGTTCATCCGCGCAACGCAAGTGGCCAACGAACGCATTTTTTCGAGAACGTCAAACCGCTACTACTGACGTACAGAGTGCGCTGCGTCCGCATAGCGGCGTGTGTGTGTGTGATTAGGAGACGTCAGACGCTGCTAATGTCCGGCTAACATAACGTCCAGACACAAAAAGTGTTTTATTGACGATCCGTACAATATCACGGACGAACAGGCGCATCGTATGACCGCTATCGCGTATTCCGGGAAAAAATACGTACGTTCGTTCGACCGCACTTTTTCACGGACAACGTGAAAAATGCGTTCGTCTGACCCTAGCCTTAATGTTGTCGAACCCAGGACATACTTGAAAACGAGAGAAATCTCAATGTATCCTTCCTGGTAAAATACTTTATAAATAAATTAATTAATTCTGTATAAACGTTAGCAATTTTAGGGATAATAATAAATTTTATAGATATGCGTTCCGTTAAAGCGCGACCTCTGTTACAACACTATTAGTAGGGGATTGCTAATGGATGCATTCTATGCAAGCTGTAATTTAAATGGCTGTATTAGCACCTTGAGGAGCAGCGCCACTGCCGCTAATATCGGCTCTTTGACTCAACGGAGACAAGTGCAACTCGCGTTTACAGGGTCGCACCACGATTTCAGAGTGGCACAGGGAGTTATTTCTTCCCAATGTTCTGATGCATACGGCGAGAGGCAGTAACGTATTGTTCTCCACAATGGGACCAGAGGTAAATTTTTGTTCCCAGGTTTTTAATTTAGTAATAATTGATTTGATAAAAGCACCAGAATCGTGGAATTGGTATGATGCATTTCTGAATTCTGGCTTGAGCCGAGAATAGCAAGATACCAAGTCATAGCTTGCTACTCTCATCACTGGTAAAGGTGGGTTGATCCCTTTTTATGGCGCTACCTGGTCACCGTTGGTGCTGTGTTACACTTCAATTATGCGTGCATGAAATTTACATACTTCACATATACAAGTTTCCATGCACCCACAATTGAAGTTTAACACAGCATCAACGGTGACCAGGTAGCGCCATAAAAAAGGGATAACCCACCTTTACCTATCCATTTCCAGTGCAGGAGCAAAGCCCTATACTTACCATACGAGTTGCAATCCAGGGCGCTAGGTATGGGGTACTCACCCTTTAAATACCGTATACACTCAACACTGAGCTGTTGTTAATGTGTCCAGTACTAAGTATGGAAGTTGGTAACTTACATTAAGCAGCTGAGCCACAAGTAAAGCTTGCAGCTCAGTCAGAACAGTGGCTCGAGCGGTTAATATTGCACCAACATTAGCAACTCAAGCCATCGGTTTAGCAGCGCCCCACATGAGAAGCACACTGGTATGCATCACCCTAGGAAAATGCTGGCTCATCCTGGCACTCCAGGTGTGTTAGAACTACAGTTCTCATAATGCTCAGCCAGCATTAATGCTATGACGCATAGTTAAAAAACACGTCAAGCCAAGGATGGAAAATATATCAGGATGGCCTGAAATCTTCGTAAACCATAGAAAAGGATCCCCAAACTTGATGTTCTTAGTGCAGAATAGTAAGGTTTTATAACAGGCCCTGGACTAACCAGAATCTTTCTCCATATTGGAGTTTAAACCACCGGTAGTTACATAGTTGTTAGAATTACGGTTGGTTACCAAGTAACAGGGAATGTGACTGAGAAGAAATAATGGATTAATTGTTTATTTGACATTCCGGACTTGCCTCGCCAAACAACACTTTGTAAAAATGTGCTTTACACTAAAGAGTGTTTAATGAGTCACCAAACGGCTGGAAAGACTGTCTACAACTAAAGCTGTGTGTCAGTTGGATGCCGGTACCAGAAGAGGTAAAGGGGGGGGGGCGGTAAAGGGGCAGCAGTGCTTAGGGGCTCCACACACCCCACTCTCTTTTCTAACGCTCAGCCATCACATACATAAAGATTTCTCCTCCTCACAGAGACATACATTATAGTGGGTGTAACAGGTGAGTGGTGGTAACCAGGACCTCTGCTTCCAGGTCTCTAAATGCTAGGGTTGCCAGGTCGGCCATGTTTTCCTGGACACATATAATATATTCATGTTGATGGGCAGTGCATTAAAAATGCCACCCGCAGCATGTATAATCCATATGCTGTAGGTAAGGTAAGGAATCCCAGGTGATCTGCCTCGATCTCCTACCTGCAGTATTTATACATGTTGCAGGGCAGCACATTTCCAGGCACTCACTCTCTGAAAGAAAGAGTTATGTGTGTCCAGGAAAGCATGGCCGATCTGGCAACTCTACTAAATGCAGAAGGAAAAAAAATATATACCAAAATTACAATGTGGACAATTGTTTTATTTAATCATCAAGCTATGGGCCTGCCACAATTTCAACCTGCAGAAGGTTGTTTTCAAAACCTAGATCACTTCAGTCAGGTAGCCACTGTAGAGTTGCCAGGTCAGCCACATTTTCCTGGACACATATTACTATTTCATGCAGAGTGGAGCACAGGGAAAACTGCTGCCCTGTAACATGTATAAGTCATATGCTGCTGGAAAGAAATTAAGGTGGATTCCTTTTTGATTTCTTACTTGCAGTGTATGGATTCTACATGCTGCGGGTGGCATTTTTCATGCACTGCTCATCAGCATAAATATATTATGTGTCCAGGAAAACATGGCTGACCTGGCAACCTTAAGGCTCGGGTCAGGGGAGCGCACTGACCACGTTCGTGTTGCCGCACATTTGTACGTCCGTTATAGCATACAATTATGACCAGTGGAGCCCCACACACAAAAGTACGTCCGCACCGAACTACGGACGCGGCAAACGGACACAGGTTAGGCAAGAACGTAAATCCGCTAGAACGGACGAACAGAGTACGCTGCGTCCGCAACGGCCGCATAGCTTTGTGTGTGAGTGATGGAACGAAGTCAGACGGACTGCATTTTTACGTCCAGCATATTTAACGGACAAAATGATTTTCATATAAATTTATTTTCCCTCCTACATCAGTCAAAAAAAATCTCAAAAATGGACCGTGTGGCCACTACCTTGTCGTCAGTCAGAAAGTACGTCCATTGTGCACGGACTCACAGTTTGCATAGAATGCACTCGTCTGACCCTAGCCTTAGGCTAGGGTCAGACGAGCGCGTTTTCTACGGACTGTGCGCCCGTGCAGTACGGAAGCACTTTTTTGACGGAAGACGCAGTAGTGGCCACACGGTCCATTTTTGTGACTGACGTTATTTTTGACGGATGTGGGAGGGAAAATAAATTAAAATGAAAAACCATTTTGTCCGTCAAAAATGCTGGACGTATAAATGCAGTCCGTCTGACCACGTTCCATCACTCACACACAAAGCTATGCGGCCATTGCGGACGCAGCGTACTCTGTGCGTCCGTTCTAGCGGATTTACGTTCTTGCCTAACCTGCGTCCGTTTGCAGCGTCCGTCAGCCCCCACGCTTCTGTGCGGACGTATCGTGTGTGGGGCTCCATTTAGCACAATTGTATGCGATCACGGACGTACTTATGTGCGGCAACACGGACGTGACCACTGCGCTCATCTGACACGATCCCAAGTCACTGACTTCTAGCATTTTACCATTGGCTCCTACATTTCTGGAACATTTTATGCAACTCTGTAAGGGAAAGGTTTGCCTGTGTTCTAATGCTTGATTTGTCAAACCTTGGAAAGAGATGTGGAACAGTGAGGCTAGAGTCAGACGAGCGCATTCTGTGCGTCCGTGCACAACGGATATATTTTCTGACTGACGACAAGGTAGTGGCCACACAGTTTTTGTGATTGACTTTTTTTTGACTGATGTAGAAGGGAAAATAAATTAATATGAAAAACATTTTGTCCGTCAAAATGCTGGACGTCAAAAATGCAGTCCGTCTGACTTCATTCCATCACTCACACACAAAGCTATGAGGACGTGGTGCACTCTGTGCGTCAGTTGTAGCGGATTTTTTTTGAGAAAGGATTTTACCAGGAAGGATACATTGAGATTTCTTTCGTTTTCAAGTATGTGCTGGGTGGCGAGTATGTACCGTTAGGTGTCTTGCCAAGAGGTGCTCCTGGGGATCGAACCCATGTCTCCACAGGCTCTCTCCACGCAGAGCAGTGAAGTTACCTCTACTCCACCCAGCCGGTACTTTTTACGTTCTTGCCTAACCTGCGTTCGTTTGCTGCGCCCGTTATGTGTCCGTAGTTCCCTGCGGACGTACTTTGTGTGTGGGGCTCCTTTGGTCATAATTATATGCTATAACGGAAGTACAAATGTGCGGCAACATGGACGTGATCAGTGCGCTCGTCTGACCCGAGCTTAAGAGTTTGTGTAGTATCTTTTTAGAAATCAGAATTTCGGCGGTAATTGCATCAGTGCTGTTTGATGTGCAGTGCATTTCAACTTTGCAAATGAAAGTGAAAATACACAAATCTAGATGTAGCATATGACTACTAGAACTATAGCATTTTTTTTTTAAAGAGAAGAAAAAAAGAGAAGCACCGTGTTAGGTGATTTATCAGATCTTTAGGATTGTGCATTAGTGAGCGGTTTGATCCTGAATCCAGTATTTTGGATGCAAAGTATGTGATCACGGTCCCCTCTGTATTAGAAGGTGTGCGCGGTTACTGTCCCCTCTGTATTAGGAGGTGTGCGCGGTTACTGTCCCCTCTGTATTAGGAGGTGTGCGCGGTTACGGTCCCCTCTGTATTAGGAGGTGTGCGCGGTTACGGTCCCCTCTGTATTAGGAGGTGTGCGCGGTTACTGTCCCCTCTGTATTAGGAGGTGTGCGCGGTTACGGTCCCCTCTGTATTAGGAGGTGTGCGCGGTTACGGTCCCCTCTGTATTAGGAGGTGTGCGCGGTTACGGTCCCCTCTGTATTAGGAGGTGTGCGCGGTTACGGTCCCCTCTGTATTAGGAGGTGTGCGCGGTTACGGTCCCCTCTGTATTAGGAGATGTGCGCGTTACGGTCCCCTCTGTATTAGGAGGTGTGCGCGTTACGGTCCCCTCTGTATTAGGAGGTGTGAGGCATTTGTCCTGGTTTCCAGTGTATGAAGAGATGATCAGGGTTATTCAGAGAGTGGTGAAAAGCAGGAGAATGACTAGAGAAGGGAAAATTCTAGGTCAAAATAGCCGATTTGGAAAGTGCGATAAATGGGAGAATTTTTCTGGTTTGGCTATTTTGACCTCGAATTTTCGGTTCTCCAGCCATTCTCCTGCTTTTCACCGCTCTCTGAATAACCCTGATAGTTTAAAATTCCCCACTAATTTGCTGCTTGGGGGATCCCAAAACCTATCTACACATGATCTATTGAAACTGGTAAATGGACAAGCACCATGAAAATATAACCTGATCAGTGGGCATTATAGTACAAAAAGGTAAGCCAATGGATACAAGTCATTATAACAAAACCAGGTTTGACACTGAAATAATTGGTGAAGAGGAAGCTGCTCAAAAAGCTTATAATGTAAGAATGTCACCTCTCTGTACGTAATACACAATCATCAGTGGCACTCCCCTCTTTATACACATTTATTATCCCTAATGCCCTGAAAAGGATTCCCCTGAGAAAAATAGCATTCATGTGCTGCACCAAGAGAACCACCTGATTAATTGGGAATTGAGCTCTAAAGGAATTGCCTTAAATCAACAAGTCCATTTCTTTCTGCAGCAAGCGGGTGCACCCAGCTTGTGCTGCCTTCCATATGAACACGATGGGTCCAAGAAAACAAGGTGACACACACTCTTGCAGCATATGAATTATACATGTTGCAGGGCAGTGCTTTTTCCTGCATGAGATAGTAATATGGGTACAGGAAAACATGGCTGATCTGGCAGCCCTAACACCCCCCCCCCCCATTTATCTCACTTTCCAAATCAGCTATTTTGGCCTAGAATATTTACTTCTCCAAAAGTTCTCCCAGAGTTTCACCTTTCTCTGAATAACCCTGACACACTTTCTTAAAGTTTTGCATAGACCTCAGGACTCCTATAAATCTTGTTACTACAAAGTCATTAGTGGTTTCCTCATAATAAATTGGTATCAGGACCATATACCATTCAGTCGTGATGTAGAGACATCTCGTACGCATACTGGTTTTCCCATCCAACAACAATTTTATCACTGATACAAATTCATGCCGCAACAAAAAGGTGTTAATACACAACCTTTAGAGACACAAGACACCCAAGTGATTTAACATGTTATAGCTGGTATATGCTGTACCTGTCTAATCTCACTAACACATGGAGTACACTCCTGCATCAGTACAACACCGGGACATGCAGTCAGGGTCTCCCCTGCCATTCCAGTAAATGTGCTCATTGTGCTGCAAAGACATGTACATGTACTACCTGTATAGTTAATCTGTAAATAAAATGTAGTTCATTGAAAAAATTTTCATACTCCCCTCTCCACGCTCCCTCGCTGTGCTTCTCTGTCCTCTGCTTTTTTTCCCCCTGTATTTTGTTTGCCGTGTGTGTGTTTCGCTACACAGACAGCAGGGGCAGCACTGAGCCAGCATAGCCTACGCAATTTGCGCAGCTGAATGCTACGCTAATTGCGTAGCTCAAGCTGGCTTCCTGGTTCTACGCTTTCCAGTGCCTCCAGGAGGCACCGAGAGCAATTGAAAGCTCCATTGGTCTCAAGCAATTCTTTTTTTATAATAAAAAAAAAACGCCCCCCATGGGAGGCAGAGCTCCCCATGGATTGATTGAAGCAGGACAGTCATGTAACTGTCCTCGCCAGTCGTGTGGGTGGGGGGGGGGGGGGCAGACAGAGCTCAGCAGTCAGCATGTGTGTAATACCGCCCTCTAAGTGCATGCTCTTAGAACTGAAAGAAAAAAAAATGCGAACTTTACTTTATGAATAGTGAAACTCTATTCTCCTATATAACGATATTCAAATACGTAAATTGTGACTGCGTAACCCTGTGTAGATCTGGCTCTGATACTAGCCAGTGCGTCACCAGCCACTGACCTCACCGCACGTCACTGGTACAACAGAAACAGGTCTATTCAAAGAAAGGTGAAACTCAGAATGACTGGAAAAGTGAAAATTCTAGGTCAAAATAGCCAAACCGGAAAAATTCTCCCATTTATCTCACTTTCCAAATCAGATTGTGCTCTTCTCCTGCCAGTTCTCTTGGTTTACACCTTTCTCTGAATAGCCCTGTAAGTAAACACAGAAGTGTGCCTTTGCTCGCTTTTCAAAGCTGCGGGTGTTTTTAATGAATCCACCCAGAGTTATTTCATGCTAGTCCCTATCATGATCGCATTCACAGCCTCCTAATACACAGACACCTCACTGCCTCTTAATACACATTTTTTTTTCAAAGTATTTTACCTGGAAGGAAACTTTTGAGATTTCTCTCGTTTTCAAGAACATCAGCTACCAGGTCACACATTCCTATGTGCAACATATGCCCGAAGACCGACAACCTCTTCATGCTAATGATTGGCATATGAGAGCATTCCCCTGCAGTATGTAGAATTCCTATGATGCAGGAGGAGATTCAATTAACTAATTAACACAATACATTTTCTATCCTACCTGCTGCAGGGGAGTACTTTGATGTGCTGTCAAATAACATGCAGAAGCTATATGTGGTCAATCTGGCTATCTTACACCACTTCCTTATACTGATGAGACATCTACCACTCTCCGCCTCCATATACAGACACACCATGGTCACCTACTCCTCGCTGTCTCCTTGTGCAAACACGCCAAGTCTCACCGCCTCCTTATGCAGACGTGCCAAGGCCACCTACCTCTCACCGCCTCCTTATGCAGACGTGCCAAGGCCACCTACCTCTCACCGCCTCCTTATGCAGACGTGCCAAGGCCACCTACCTCTCACCACCTCCTTATGCAGACATGCCAAGGCCACCTACCTCTCACCGCCTCCTTATGCAGACGTGCCAAGGCCACCTACCTCTCACCGCCTCCTTAAGCAGACGTGCCAAGGCCACCTACCTCTCACCGCCTCCTTATGCAGACGTGCCAAGGCCACCTACCTCTCACCGCCTCCTTATGCAGACGTGCCAAGGCCACCTACCTCTCACCGCCTCCTTATGCAGACGTGCCAAGGCCACCTACTTCTCACCGCCTCCTTATGCAGACATGCCAAGGCCACCTACCTCTCACCGCCTCCTTATGCAGACGTGCCAAGGCCACTATTCTATCCACAAGGCCACCAACGAATAACAAAAACCAAAAAGGCATCAGGGCTGCTTATGTAGTTGTAACAGTCCTGGAGCGCACCTAGATATATACGGCAACAGGTGTATGCCTATGTATGTACTTCTCCAGGCCGAAGGACGTCAGTCAAGTATAAATATTGTACTATCTGTATCGTATGAAGCACGGATACTGCTGTACAATGTACTTTGCAGAGCACTGTCGTCATACAGCGTGTTATAGTAGTGATGGCTACAGTCAAAGAGGCCAATAGGAATCAAACCATGTACTAACTAGAGTGATGAGAGCAAAACCGGCAAGAACTAGTTTGTTTCTGAGTATATACTGCTAGATCTAGTGGCTATACATTTTACATAAAGCGGGCAAACAATGCCTGATTGTGGTATGCCTGCTAGGAAAGTAGTATGAGACAAAGCTGCTTGGGTCTGTAAGTATAGAAAATAGGCAAGAAAGGATGGAGCATTACCATTAAGGCTGGTGTCAGACGAGTGTCTTTGGAGAGCGGAAGAAACGTCCGTGAAAGTGGACGTTCCTTCCACTTGACGTCCGTCTGGCCACTTCGCTGAGTGCACTCAGCGCTGCAAGGCTCGATCCTCCTATGGAGAATCGTGCTTTGCAGCTCCGTCAACGCGCGTCTTAGTGCTTTGCCGGAGAGGCTTGGATAACGGACGCTTGTCGCGCGTGCATTTCGTGCGCACGCACGCACAAGCGTGTGACCGGCCCCGTTGCAGCGTCACAATGCTGCGACGGACGCAAGTAAGCACGTCAGTACGGGTGCACATAGCGCGCTCGTCTGACACCAGCCTAAAGCCTACTTAGGCCATACGCAGTTCTGAAATCACAGGAAAGGAATTTACAATATTGGGAAAATGACCTGTTGCCCAGAAGAAGTGCAAGGAAACGTGTGCTGGCTCTAAGCTCACAGGAAGGCAGTAGGGCTGTCTATGCGATTGTGAGTGCTAGTTCTGGTCTGGAGCAGACTGAAATATAGCCACTATACCTAGATCTAGCAGTATATACTCAGAAACAAACTAGTTCTTGCCGGTTTTGCTCTCATCACTCTAGTTAGTACATGGTTTGATTCCTATTGGCCTCTTTGACTGTAGCCATCACTACTATAACACGCTGTATGACGACAGTGCTCTGCAAAGTACATTGTACAGCAGTATCCGTGCTTCATACGATACAGATAGTACAATATTTATACTTGTTACTAGACGGACATCCTTTGGCCTGGAGAAGCACATATATACGGCAACAGGTGTATGACTATGTATCTAGGTGCGCTCCTGGACTGTTACAACTACATAAGCAGCCCTGATGCCTTCTGGTTTTTATTATTCGTTGGTAACATTGTTTTGTATTTACGTGTTGGTCATGTGACTCTGTCCTCCTCTTTGTTGACTAGTGCATGTCTTTGCCTTTTAACACTCTGCACAATTATTTCTGAGCCGTTTACACCTCACTGTTTTTAAAGACTTCTGAATAAAAGTTATGTTTAACCTGCGAAACTCCTAGAAGTGCAGTCCTTTAATTCTACCTATACATTTGGGTTACCCTCAGCATGCGCGAGAGACCGCACTCCATTTTCACCACATCTCACAGTTGTAATATCACTTATACATACAGGGTTATTCAAAGAGATCCGAATGGCTGCCGAAAGGTAACCGAACGCTGAAAATCAGCGTTCGGTTACCTTTCTTGGCCATTCGGCTATTCAGAGAACAGGCAGTTCGCCAAATGTTGGCGAATTGCCTGCACATACGGTGTCGGTTCAGTGCCTGTTCGAGGGCAGTGAATCCCCATAGAGAAACAATGCTTCGTCTATTCAGAGAACAAAACCCAGCAGTGAAAAGTTGCCGAATTGCCCTGCCATTTGGTGGCTTCATGCGGCAGATTTATTAAGGCGAATCCCATAGGCTTCAATGTTAAAAATATTCCCGTTTTAATCCAATATCTAATAAACCGTTGATTACAATATTCTGCAGTAAAAAGTCTCTTTATAGATTTTTTTGGGATATTTTAATCATTTTTCGGGATTTTTTTGCCAATACATTTTTGCTGATTTTTTTTATTTATTTTTTTTATTATTTTTTTTAAAAAGAAATTTAAACGTTTTTTCTTTTTTCTGTAACAGCCCTTTTTATTATCATTCCTTGGACCTCATATGTAAATTTCAGACATTTTCGCTCAGTTTCTTTGCAAACATTCAAGCGTACGTTTTTTTTTCCCCACTTCATTCGTCTGCGGTGTCGAGTTTTTCAGGCGGCTGCTCAGCGCTGTGATCGGCTCCTGCTCGGGTTCCTTCGTCGTGTTCGGCGGGGTTAATCCAGATGTTTTAGCGGGTTTTCGGCGTGCATTCGCCTGGGTTTTGCTGTGAGTGTTCAGCGGGTTTGCGGCAGCCTTTCCCTGCACTTCGACGGCCCTGTGGTGCTTGCTGAATACAACGCAGGGTCGCCGAAATGGGATTGCCGAATCGCACCGAATTGAAGAGAACGAAAAGTCACCGAACGTGCAGTGACTTTTCGATTCTCTTTGAATAACCTTGATAGACTTAAAACCTCTTGTATCTACTCTGACGAATCAGAATCTCATAGGATTCAATGTAAAAAAATAGTTTTTTTACAACCGTTTATTTTCAGCAAATCGTCTTTTTATTTATTTTTTGGGGGAATTTTTTTGATTTCCAATTTATTTAAATGTGTTGTTTTGTTATTATTATTCTGTAACATACTGTTGTTTTTTTTATAGGACTTTTTTATTATTTCCACACATTTTCATTCATTTTTTTTATTGTTTTAAACCCATTTTGAAGAATAGCAGAGTTTGGGGGGGTTCGGTAGCAGCAGTCAGTTTGCCGCACTGCTGGGACCCTGTGGTGAATAGTGAATTCGCCGCAGGGTCGGCAAATTGAAATCACCAAAGTGCACTGAATGAAAAAGCAATGAAATTTCAGTGCTTTCTGAAAAACACAGTGTTCAGACACCTAATTTTCACCTTATGACATCAGTGTATATAATCTATACTAATTTGTGAATTAAAGGGGTCACTCACCTTATCCTCATTTATTCCTGCCCTCACCTTGCTGCTACAAACTCATTTTTATATAGTATTTTAAAAAAGGTTAGAATTTTTACTGTGATTAATTTGTACAGGCAAACAAACCAACTCTGTTTAAAAGTAACTTTTAAAAGCCGTGCACTTTCCATAAAGAGTTTATTGCGACCAGGAGTGACAATGTATCAGCCTGACTCATGCAGGGCAGGTACTGTATGCGCCCGCCCTCTGTGATTCCTCAGTCGGTGGCGGGCAGCGCGAATAGTTTGATTGCTGTATCCATGCAAACCAGTTTGACAAGTCCTTGGTGTTTTGGGCAACAATCTGAAACCAATGGCATGTGAATGGAGGGGATAGAAGCCAAGAAAGGTTGAAAGACAGGTGTGATCAGACCAGTAGGACATAGTTGAAAAGAAGCAAACGATAGAAGAAAAGCATAAAGACATAGAAGTACAGAAGGAACACAAACATCCATGCATTGGTGCAGGTGGTGAGTGTGCAAATCTCCGTAAAGCTAATGTGGGAAAATCGGGGGGGAAAAATCTTAATTATGTTCATATTGCCACATGGCCGTATGCACGTTCACATGGTTCTCTACTGTTGTCATTGCTAGATTTACAGGGTTATTCAGAGAGCGGTGAAAACCAGGAGAATGACTGGAGAAATTAAATTCTAGGTCAAAATGGGAGAATTTTTCTGGTTTGGCTATTTTGACCTAGAATTTTCGCTTCTCCAGTCATTCTCCTGGTTTTCACCTCTCTCTGAATAACCCTGTTAAATAATAAGGAGGTGTAGTGTGAAAGGCATATTCACACTCTTATTTTTGGTATTTACTTGGTGGATAACCTCTTATTGTTGCACTATTAGTAGGCTAGCATTTTATTGTGGAAATCCACTTGCCTTGAGTGGTGATGGCCAACTTTGGGTGCTGGAGATCAGGGCCGGTGCAAGCATTTTTGCCCACTCAGGCGAAAGTGCGTTTTGGTGCTCCTCCACCTGTGCCATGCCAATCAGCATAGAGATGCATAATAATCTCTATCGCAAGTGTTTGGTGTGTTCACTGATGTTGGCACTGTGGCAATCTTATGATGTGCCTTGTGCCAATACTTTGTCACAGTGGCACCAGGCACAGCATAGAGTGGCAGAGGGCACCGGGCACAGTATAGATTGGCACTGTTACAATCTATGCTGTGCCATCAATGCTGTGACTGGTGTCCCTCATGTGCCAATCTATGCTGTGTCTGTTGCCACTCCTATTCCACTGTGCCAATCTATGCAGTGTCTGGGTGCCTCTCCTTTGGCACTGTGCCAAAGGAGGCGCACCAGGCACTGCATAGATTGGCACTGTGGCACAGGAGGAGAGGCACCAGGCACAGCATAGATTGGCACCTCAATTTATACTGTGCGTGGTGCCCATCATTGCTGTACCTGCAATAGGAAGACTTGCCAGTTGCCACAGCAGGAAAAATAAAAGCTGGAATTTGAAACTCTAAATATTATAAGAGTTTCAATAAATTATACCAATTCTTCAAATTAAGTTATACCTGGTAACCTGAGGGCTCCCTTTTTTATGGCTGGTGAAAGAGATTATCAGGGTAATTCAAAGAGATTCGAAAAGCCACCGCAAGTTCGGTGACTTTTCGTTCTCTTCAATTCGGTTCCTTTTGCCGATCCCATTTCGGTGACCCTGCGGTGTATTCAGCAAGCACCACAGGTTCCCCGAATTGCAGGGAAAAGCTGCCGCAAACCTGACGAAAACTAACCGCAAAACCCAGCGAATGCACGCCGAAAACCCTCAAAAACATCTGGATTAACCTGACGAAAACCACGGAAAAAGCCGAGCAGGAGCCGATCACCCGCAGCGACGCCGCCGGAAAAAGCCGAGACCGCAGACAGAGTGAAGTGAATGAATTCGGAAAACAGTTTGCTTGAATGTTTGAAAAGTGAAACACTGTTTGCAAAGAAACTACTGAGCGAAAATGTCTGAAATTTACATATGAGGTCCAGGGAATGATAATAAAGAGGGCTGTTAGAGAAAAAATAAGTAAACTTAAATATTGAATTAAAACGGGAATATTTTTAACATTGAAGCCTATGGGATTCTCCTGAATAAACCTGCCGCATTAGGCTAGGGTCAAACGAAAGCATTTTTACACGCGAACGTAAAAAAGTGCGTCCGAACGCATTGATGTATTTTTTCACGGAATATACAAAAACGGTCATACGATGCGCATGTTCGTGCGTGATGTTTTACGAATCCAAACCAGGAAACTTTTTGCGTCTGGATGTTATGTTGGCCGGACACGAGCAGGGTCTGACGTCTCCAAATCACACACACACGCCGCTAGCGGGCGCAGCGCACTCTGTACGTCCGTACTAGAGGTTCTGCATTCTCGAAAAAATGCGTTCATTTTCCACTTGCGTTGCGCGGCCGGACTTTCGTGCGACCGTACATCGTATATTGGCCGTCATTGCCCGTCATTTGCTGCTAGTGCGGCCGTAATTATGTGCGCCAGAATGCACGTTAAAAGTGCGCTGGTCTGACCCCAGCCTTAAACCACCGAATGGCAGGGCATTTCGGGAACCTTTCACTGCTGGTTTGTGTTCTCTGAATAGCCGAAGCAGTGCTTTTTCATGGGGATTTCACTGCCCTCGAACAGGCACCGTATGTTCAGGCAATTCGTCAGGATTTGGCGAATTGCCTGCTCTCTGGATAGCCGAATGGCCAAGAAAGGTAACCGAACACTGATTTTCAGCATTCGGTTACCTTTCTCAAGCAATTCGAATCTCTTCGAATTACCCTGTATGTTTCTCTGATTAAAAGCTATGCATCTTCATGCGGATTAATTAAAAATCTAAAGGCCTCGTTTTCATATCATTAAATATAAATATGCATATGCCGCATTATAACACATACCAGGGCATTGGCAGGCAGCTGGCTGATGACAGACAGGAGTCTGACTCGGAGACGAGTATTCAGTGATGCTCAGGTAGCAGGCTGGATGAGGGCCATGGGAAACAAAGATCAAAACTGCAGTGCCAAAAGTTAACGGTCATCTTATTCATATTAGAAATACAAGACAGATATTGCAAATCTAAATATAAATGGGACAGTCAGATCTTTAAATGCAAATTACTCTCACAGTAATAGAAGGTGCGTAATTGCATGTGATTCCTGAGGTATTTGCCTCAAGCACAGTTATTCAAAATAACTTGTTAGAGCCACCTGTATCGCTTTGACCCATTTACACACACCGCCGGGGGTTATTCACACAGTAATGCATTATTGGAGGATTGCAAATTTTAGGACAACATTGTCACAGTGAGCAAAAACCGTAAAGGGGTTATTCACTAACCTCCGTATTGCACCGAACAGTAATTCAATTACGTGTCAGTTCGTCTATTCACTAAGCTGTCAATTCGCCAAATACAGGCAAACCGACAACGAAATATGGTGCCATTCTTCGGCACCGAAATTGTCCTGTAGAAGATTATAATGTCATCTATTCACAGAAACGCTGAACTGCCCCAGAATGTCCTGATTTTCAGTGTTTCGATTCGACAGATTTAACCAGGTGAATCCCATATGTTTCAATGTAAAAAAAGTAATTTCTATTCTTTTTAATCTTTTTTTTATTTATTTTCTTAAGACCTTTTATTTTTTGTAAAAATCTTTTTTATTTTTTAGACATGGTGTTTTTTTAAGACTTAGGACGTTTTTTATTTAGACACATTTTTTTATTGATTTGAAACACCTATTTGGAGAATGAGACTTTTTTTTTTTCTTCAGTTCGGTGGAATACGGCGATGTCAAATCAGTGGTTATCGGCTCGATTCAGCAGTTTTCACCAACGTCCGTCAACTCAAAACTCAGTGACCATTTGCTAAATTGTGAATTTATTGTATTTTCAGCGAAATGTAGTCAAAATCTAGTCAGAAACGTAAAGCACCAAAATTGCATTTGTGAATAGACCCTTTAAATGTTCAGATTCAGCCATTTTTAAATCAAATTTGACGTTTCCCACAAATTCATCCTTGGATAACTTTTTTCTTCCTTTTCATCATCTTCTTGTGGTGTCAGTCAATGGAAAGTCCCACCAGAATAAGCACTGTTTCTTTAAATGTTAGCTCTTGGGTTCAGTGATTAAGATCTATGCTACACCATGACTCCCTCCATAGTCTGATTCCCCGCCTTGCACACTTTGACCCAGTCCATGTACAAGTGTATGAGGAACTAGTTTGAGTACTACTCTTCCATATTACTGTTTAACCGACTTATCCCCTGCTGGTTACATATTAACTCATAAAATATTCCTCAGGATTTAAAATTTGTTCAGGACATGACATTGAATTACAAACACTACATTCAGGTCGTAGCAGTAATTTAAGGCTGCTGGCTGAGCAACAAAAAATTCGATAATTCTACATTGTACTTGTGGGCAGATGTCAATTTGTTTCTGTGCTTAACCTTACGCATGCCAGGAGGGATCAACCGCTTGCAAAATTCTAGCAGGTAAGGTTCAATAGAATACCTAACCAACCTACACATTTAATTTCTTAAAATCCCCCCTAACTCTGAATATAATGCGTGTGAAGGACATACATTTTATTTTACTCATATTCCGGTTTATGACTACAGCTACGAGTGTGTTCTTTACAGAAATTAGCTTTTTTTTTTTTCCTAGAATTTTCAATATTTAAATGCCAAAAAAAAGCATACTTTTCATTTGTAATTGTATATGGACAACACAGGCTACATCATTTTATTCATGGAATAATTATTACAATACCTTTTACACAGGGGGTCAAGTAAAAAAAAAAGACTATGGGAACTCCCAAAGCATATATATGTGGATTTTAGTGAAAATATGATAAGTCATATATTTCTTGTGACTTAAAAGGGAAAGATGTTATTGAATGGATATATACAAGCTTTATAGTGTGTGGGAGCAATGGGAACTCTGTTTCCTCTGCAAAAATAGTGGCGGAACTCTGTACCCACCACACGTTCTCCCTCGACTTTACCCCTTCTTTTACATTCAGCTGTAGGCCTAAAGGCATTTTTGCTCCTAAAAATTTGCATTGATCTGCTCTTGGACTTTATCTTTCATCGTTATTAAGGCTGTGTGAGGTGAAGTTTGTTTATAGACCAAGCTATGATGGTTGGTCCATGCTCTTTAATGATAAAGTGCACATTGTATATGCTGTTTTACAATTACTGATCACTTTTCTGCTTTTAGATCTACCTTCTTCATCATCTTCTCCCGTTGATACACCCATATCAGGGTATGTTCCTGCCCTGTCTGTGACAGATTGCATAGATACAAATCAATGTTTCCCTTTGGATGTTGCTATGCCTATATGTGTGTTTTGATTACACCGTGCCCGGTAGCACCATGTCATACAGTTACACCGCCAAGAGTGTTATCAGAGAGGAGTAGGACATTATTTTACACTCCCTCACTGCTTATCGCCCCGCTGTGCCATGTGTGAGTGCTGAGTGGTTATCACTCTCGACTTAAATCCATGGTGGTGCCACCTGAACAACTCCATAAAAAAAAAGGCTGTGTAAACAAGAGCAAACAGATCTAACACTGGATTGGTTGGTATAACTAGTAGCTCCAGCACCATGCATGTACATATACATTAAGATACAGTTTTTTCCTGGCTGTTTTTACAGGTATGTGCTTCATCTGTCCACAGAGAATCCAGTGTCAGTCCTTAGCCCAAGCAGCAGATGAGCAGGGGATCAAGGGATAAACTTCAATCCAAAGCCATGCTGAGTTTGAAGTTACCCCGATTGGTGACCGTTCAACAACTACCCAAAGTAAGTGGCCGCTGGCCTACGACCATCTGAATGACATAGCATGCCACTGTCTTTGTCATATAGTTATTCTGTTTCTGTTCCAGGTATTCCATGAAGACAGTATTCTATATGGCTACCGCTCCCCGCAGAGCTCGGCTTTATCCTGCATCCTAAGTCTCTTTCAAATGACTAATGAGACCGTTAATATCTGGACACATTTCATACCTACATGGTGAGATGGCACTAATGGGTTCCCTGGGTGGACTGATCTTTGGGGGCTGTAAAAATTGTATGTTTTGTTTTTTTTCTCCCAATTCATTGGTATCCAAGATTGGGCATGAATTATAAAGTACATATTGGTTTTGGAATTTTAATAGGAGGACTAGTAGAACTGATATTTTTGTATCCTGTTTGAAGTGCATCAGTCTTGCGTACCGACTGGGTTCCAGCATCTTTCTAATAGCACTGGCACAGCAATCTGAGGTGCAGTTCAGCTTATGATGTTTACCTGTCAGGTGTGGTCAGAAAATCTAACCTATGAAATTCAGATAATGGTGGAGTCCAAGCAGGTGCTTTCAATGGTCCTATAAGGTCGATTCTTATGGGAAAAGTGTTCCAATGTCTTTCATAATTATTTATGCTCATTACAGTTTCCAAGTTTCTCTGCATGGTGTAGCTAGAAAATTACCCTCTTCCACAGTCACAAATTATTTATGTTTTTGCTATCAATAACAAACCAGTTGGGGCTTGAACACCAGCCTTCATTTCATCCTTCATCACAGTCCACCTCTCTTTATACAGGTATTTCCTATGGAAGATGCTGTCCATGTTGTGTTCCAATAATTCTTGGCATGACCCATTTATGTGGCCCCTATTTGTCTTCATGCTGTCCTGCTGCATCTACCCTTTTGCATCCACCTGTGCTCACACCTTCAGTGTCATGTCCACTCAAGCCCGTCACATATGTTTCTTCTTTGACTACGGAGCACTCAGCTTGTACAGTTTAGGTAAGTGCCATTTGCTATACAACACTCAACAACGATCATGTTTACTTTCACATCAAGGAACATCTGACTAAGATTTTTGCCAACAAATCTAACTCTCCACATGGCACAAAATGTCATTGGCAAATGGCTACCAGTAGGAATAATGCCAATACAAAAACTGCTGCACTACATTAACCTCCCTGGCGGTCTAATTTTTTCAATATTTTGTGTCTAAAAGCATCTCAATTTTTTTTTTTTTTTTTTAAAGGAAACGTGTTTTTGTACATAGTTAGCCTGTAATAATTAGGAATCACGAGTCCTTACTGGTAAAATCCTTTATAAATAAATTACTATTTTTTTTAAAAAAAAAAATTAATACACTGAGTCCGATAAAGTTTGAAACTCGACATAATAATTTATTATCCCAAAAATAATTATCCAAAATAATGCAAATAAATGATATTCAATAAAATACGACAAAAAACACTGAAATCTGTCTGAAAACAAGGGTATTTCTTATCCTGTAGTGCCACCTAGTGGCCGTTCATAAACATTGTACATTGGAAAACGCTGTATTATAAAAAAAAATTAGGTTTGCTGCCTGGTCCCGCCCCCTGCATTGTGTGACTCGCAGGGAGCCTTACCAGAAAGCAACTCACCGCGATCACACTGCGGGGGACAGCCAGGGAGTGCAGGAGGAGGTGAGTATGCGTCCAGCCCGAGTGTGGCTCGGTGTTACCATTCGTGGTATTGAAATTTAACCCCGAGTCACACTCGGGAATACCACCAGGGAGATTAAGGCTGGGTTCACACCTGCGCATTTTTTACGCGCGCAATACGCGTGTTTTTTACGCGCAAACGTAAAAAACGAGCAAATGCGCATTGCAGCGCGTTCACGGCCATAGACTGCTGAGTGAACGCGCTGCAAATACGCCCCAAAGAAGCTCCCGTACTTCTTTGGGCGTAGGACGTTTTACAGCACGTTTCTGCGCGCTGTAAAACACCCAAGTGTGAACGGGTCCCATAGGAAATCATGGGATTTCTGTGTCTCGGCGTTTTACAGCGCACAGGAACGTGCTGTAAAACGCTGAGGTGTGAACCCAGCCATAGAAGATCACGTGGAACAGTAATTTTTGACTGTGGGGTTGCCAACTCTGGGTTACTCAGAGAGGTGAAACTCAGGAGAATGACTGGAGAAGTGAAAATTCTAGGTCAAAATATCCAAACCAGAAAAATCCTCCCATTTATCTCACTTTCCAAATCGGCTATTTGGTCTAGATTGTTCTCTTCTCCTGCCGTTCTCCCGGTTTTCACCTTTCTCTGAATAACTCTGCCTATTTGGGAAAAAATGCAGGAGGCCAGGGAATTTGGGACAAAAGCGGCAAACTATTTAGGACATTTCCATAGTGCCAACTATGAAAATGTCCTAAATAAATCACCCCTCCTGAATTTCTGTGCCTGGCCTCCAGCATTCTTTTTTTCTGTTGCAAAATGTCATTGACAAAGACTTTTTTTAAAAAATATATATATTATTATGCCTTTAAAAATAAATTTACAACCTTTTTACTCTTCTTGCCAAGGAGCCGGCTGGGTGGAGTAGAGGTAACATCACTGCTCTGCGTGGAGAGAGCCTGTGGAGTCATGGGTTCGATCCCGATGAGCACCTCTCCAGTAAGTGTCCTTGGGCAAGACACCCAACGGTACATACTCCCCACCCAGGACATAATTGAAAACGAGAGAAATCTCAATGTATCCTTCTTGGTAAAATCCTTTAAAAAAAAAAAAAAAAAATCGCTGATACTTTCTGTGTGTCTGGAGGAAAGTATTTTGGTTGAGGGCCTTTATGGTTGAGCATGGAGAATGTAAAGCTGTATTTGTGATGTTATGTGTGTGAAAGAATTTGTAGATGTGGCCGTTTAGATCAGTGTTTCTCAAACCTATCCTCAAGTCCCCCTAAAAGGCCAGATTTTGCAGATATGTGAAGCACAGCACAGGTGATATGATTTGCTGCTCAGTGATTGTAGGATTCAGTCTGCATTTCCCCAAGGTAATCCTTAAAACCTGGCCTGTTATGGTTCCTGAGGACAGGTTTGAGAAACACTGGTTTAGATTGTCTTTGAGTTTGTGGATGCTGATGTGATGAAGTTTAGAATGATCAGGACTTTATGTATTACAAAGTTTTTCAGTATAAAGAAAGAATAGAGGATCCATGTACTCCAGAAAGCAGTTAAACGAAATGAACTGGAATTTAGGAACCTTCAACATTTTAGCTGAAATCGGCCTTTATCAAGTGGGTTCCAGTCAATTTGGAATTGAGGCTGATACTGTCATTTTCATCTGGCACATCATGCTTCTGCACTCTGAAATTGGTGGTAGATGAGGTATCTAACATTCACACAGCCATCCATCTGGATGGTCCTGAAGGCTGATAGTCACTTGTGTATTTTTTGAGGAAGTAGCACTAGCACTGCTATTTATTCAGTTCCATTTAAGCAAATGAAAGTCCAAAATACCCCAGATGTCAATGTGCTGGTTATCAAAATGCTTTTGTACTTTGCATTTTTAGTTTACAGAGTACAAGGCAATAAATGCAAAGAGAGCGGTAAAGGGGACCCCGAGGAAAGGTAAAACGCGGTAGAGCCACATGGAAAAGCTGGAAGAAAAGCTCCTTACACCAGTCTGTGTAATGACAGGTGAAACAATTAACTGACAGCGTCAGAAAATAAGCCATGGTCCGAACAAGCGTATAAACAGAGCTAGGGTGTAGGACAGGAGAAATCAGCCGAGTTTAAATCCGGATGGATTATACTAACAGTACTACAGCAAAACCAACGTCTACAAGGTGACAATGGCAAGATGGTGTTGCAGCTTTAAATAACGTATGAGGACTGATCTAATTAATCAGTGTCATTGTTTTCTGATCGGAATGATGTGAGAATGACTCTGAAATGACGTACAGAATGGTGCTAGACTTCTCCCAAATGAAGCACAGAATGGTGCATCAGGCATTGCGAGAGACAGGGAGCAGCGTCATAGAAAGAGTTATGCAGGATCCTTCAAATGTCAAAAAAATAGGGGGTTAATTATAAACCTCTTCTGATACTCCTACTTGATTTTCACCTATGGTTATACAACTGACCTTTATATGCCATGCTGTGTTCTCTCATGGCGCTCCTCTGCCAGGAAGGCGCTCAGAGTTGGCCCACTGATGAATTGGTGACTAGCACCATACAGCTTATCATGTGCCTCTTAGTCATGTGACTCAGCCAGGGACAGTACCTTGAATTACCCAAACACCCATTTTGAAATACCTATGCACCAAACCCTTAAAAGGCTGTCCTGAGTGTCACCCTTCGGAGCAAAGGGGAGACAGCATTCAATGACAGAGAGGGGAGCGCATTCTAGCCACCGTGACAATTTGAAGTGGGCAAAGAACTTTACTGTATAAGAATAGTGTTACAATAAGTAGAAAATGGGGGAAAAATTGTTTAAGATATTTCCATATTTGATTCATTTATTATTTACCTGTTTGGCATATAGCTAATACTTTTCTGCTACATTTAAGTCAAATAGTTTTTTTTACTTTGTACAATTCTATAGCTTTGTACACAAACTTTAAGTGAGCACTGTATGCCAGTTCCATGGCAGAAATTCCTATCCTTTGTGTGACCGTATAGCTGGAAAAACTTTATTCTCTACTGGGTGTCCTCACATTGGTCACACAGGTCCAACACCCTGCACACAAATAGATAAACAGGCATGGTATATATTAAAGGGATATTCCTGTAGTACTTGATTTTATAAAAAAAAATCTATTTCAATTTGCAACCAAACTGCATGATGATTGTCATTACAGCGAGTCGTACTGAAGAGAGCAGTGTTTTAAAACATCACATTGTTGTAAAAAGCCAGTTTGCCACAGGTTCGTTTGTGAAATCTGTGCTCTACTACGTCTGCCCTGATTGCTGTAGCTGCTGTAAAGTGGATTTGTCCAAAAATGACAACTGACCCAGTCACGAAGTGATACCCATGCAGACCCAGAATGGGGCGCAGAATGCTGACGAGTGTAGAGTGGCCAAACCTTTTCTCATCAGCACTTGATGTGCAGTAGGGCTTCACAAAATGGGTTTCTGTGACTGAGCAGATGTACGCAAGCTTCACACCAACATACACATTGCCATATGGCAGCTGGCAAGGAGTAAAGCAAGCGTCACAGGACTCTGGAGTGATTATTATTCTTTATTTATAAAGCGACAGCATATTCCGCAGCGCTGTACAATAGGCACAGTATAGACAGGGTTACAATACATTGAACAACATTTGACAAACAGTACAGGAGGAGATGAGGGCCCTATTCCCGTAGGAACTCACAATCTGGGAGGGTTAGGGTTGGAAACAGGAGGAGAGGACTGTAAGGTGAGAGTGATTGATGGTTGCATCAGTGAGTTGGTTGGTAGGCTTCCCTAAATAGGAACATGATGAATCACATTTCACTGTTTGGGTCTGAAAGAACCAGAAGCTGGTGGCAAGAGAATGCTACCTATCCTTTACATAGTGCCAGCCCAGACTGTATGGTTTCGTTGAAGGATAGTGGATCGGTCTGGTTTTCAGGATTTTTGGCATTGGCCCTTCCTTACAGTGACAGGTCAGCATAATGCTACAAGATGCAAAGACCTACCACTCTACAGACTTCGTCAAACTTGACCAATGGAATAGGGAAGGCCGTTTTCTTTTCCAAGTGTGCCTGTACGCATAGCAAGGTCCATAAACACATGGTTTGACTATTTTGGTGTGGAGGAACTAGAGTGCCCTGATCTTCATCCCCAAGCTGTTCACTGGCATTAACTAGAACTTTGATTGTGAGACAGTCCTATCCATCCAACCTTGGTGCCTGACCTTAAAAATGCTTTTTTGGCTGAATGGGCACAAATTTCCACAGATACTGCAAAATCTTATTTAAAGCCTTCCCAGAAGAATCTCTATTAATGTGCATGATTTCAGAATGGGATGTTCAACCAGCTTTGAATAGGTGTGATAAGATGTGCTCATACTTTTGGCCATAACCTGTATCTATATCTTCAGGCTGTAAGGTAGTTGCCACATTGAGGAAGCAAGTGCTACATCTGGGGGGCCGGAGTTTGAGATCCCTGTGCTACAGTAACATACTGCTGGTATTTTAACGATGTCTTGGCATCATTTTCCATAATGCTTATTGGTGGTAGGAATGTGCAGGATTTCAGATAGTCTCAAACCAAACTGAGTGGAATGATTTTAATATTAGAAGAACTCACAAGATCACAAAAAGCATTGTACGAGCACGATCCAGGACTTCTATCGATATGTCCAGCTACTAGGATAGTTGGGGCTTTGGGTCCACCCGCTTAATAAACAAGTGGACAATTTACTTCAAGAAATCACACTGGGGATTTTGAATTGCGCTGCGAAACTGAGGTCGTCGGTCATCACTTAATCACAAGCTTGGCTTAGAGTTGAGCAGAGCTCTTTGACGGTCTGCCTTCGCATAACTGAAATCTTCATCTGGAAGTCACCCTGGTTTCTATGTTCTGTGCAAACATCTCATAGTAATTCTTAAATCAAGCCTGATAGTCCATGGGCAAGCTTCCCTGATTGGTAAAGGAACAAGGCTAGCATGTGACCTGTCTGGAGCTTGGTACACACATTTGTTCTTGTTTATTATATGCAGATCTCATATTTTTTTTGTTCTACCTGCTGTAATTTACAGTGACATTGTTACTCTTTTATTTTTAATGGTTTTTATTATTTCTAGTTATTGCTTTTGTAAAATTTAGATGGATAAATCTTTTTGTTTTCTGATCATGCATGTCAATTAGAGAATGCATGTATCTCTCCCTGCATTCTGATAATGTGCACAGTTGTTTCTTTACACACAGTACAAAGTCCTAACAAGTGTATACAATCAGATGAAGCTCCCTGATCCCTCGCAATATAATGGTGACAACAAAGTGACAAAGCCTTGGAGACAGAACTGCAAACAAGGCATGTGTAAAGTGAACCATTGCTTTGGTAACCCTACAGGTCATCAGCGATCGCCACCGGCGCTCAAGTCCATAAGTGGTGATAAGTACCACCACCAAGGCCGCCCTGAACATGGTGCTGGTTGGAGCAAAGACTGCAAATCTCGTTCCCACACTGCAGTCTGGACTCGAGCGATGGTGGCGATTGCTGATGACCTGTCACCTGACCGCTGGCGATCAGGTGACAGGTCATCAGCGACCACCGGTGTTGTGTCGGATCTGGTTCCTCGTTGAGAGCTGTCCCAAGCAGCCTTAGTATGAGTGTTTTATACAAATTATGTACAGTTTTTCAGTGCAAAAACACAGTATGTTCTTAATAAATACGGCATAATATTAAATGGGCTTAAACAAAACAAAACCCTTTAAACTGGTATATATAAAAGAACAGGAAAAGGTTTTTATGCTTAAATAATAAACCAAATAATTACTAAATATATTTAACATTAACCATTTCTGAGTGTAAAATAACATTTATTTTTCCTAGAAAACGTCTCCTCAAGAAATAAACCCCAAAAACTGAGTTTCAAATGGGTGAGAAATGGCTGGCTAGAATAGTTCTCGACGAGGAACCAGATCCGACACAACACCGGCATGCAAGTCCAGCAGACTCCAGTATGGGGACAAGCTTTGCAGTCTGTGAGTGAAGCACAGATCGCTTTGCAGAACCCCCCCCCCCCACACAGCCACTGGACCACCAGGGATGTAAAGATCAAGGGTCCCGGCGGCTTGTAACGCGTGGCCATTCATTGGGAATGTCAGGGAGGGTAAGACACATATCTGGACTGGAAAGAGACAAAAAAGGTTTTGAGAGAGTTTCTGCTCTGAAAATCTGTGGAATGTGATTCGTGACTAGAAAGGGAGACAAAAGGCAGACATTCTCAGGGTCCTACTGACACTGCAGGCTGGATAGTGGACCACATAGGGCTCAATGATCAAGTAGCACAGGCTATTTGTATGGTGGATTGCGTGGCCACCAGAGGCATAGCAAGGTCATGAGGCGCCCTGGGGCAAGTCACCCCCTAGCCCCCCCCATGTTTTAGATGAAATAATGCATAGTAACCCATTATGCCATCACTTTCAAATTTGCTCAGTGTGGGAAATGAGAAGGTGAATTGGTGCAGCGACATTGTTTGCGTTATAAGTGAATAACGAACGCTGCTTCAGAACAGAGCGAAAAAATGTTTTGCATTTTTTTTTTTTTTTTACTTTTTTATTTTTACACATTATATGTTATGTTTGGTATCATCGGAAAGGCCAACCTCTATCCTTTCCAGTGACACTTCACTTGACCTTGTGGAGAGTACAAAATGGTGATGCAGCGGTTCAAAGAACCCCCTGCACTCTTCGCAGCAGATTAAGTTTTCAATGAAACTATGCATAATAATGCATTGCTCCACCCCCTCCATATTTACTGCTGCTGTGGGAAATGAGAAGGTGAGGTAATGCAGCAATATTATTCACTTTATTATTGAAGAGTGAATAAAACAGGTGGAGGTGCAAAAACAGGGGTCCCCATGTCCCTACCCACAGGCACCCAGATTGAGTCAACCCTTCCATTCCCCAAGTGAGAATGGCCCCGCCCCAGTCACCACTTCCCTTTCTCACTTCTCCAGTAGTCCGCCCCATTCCTACTTCGCTTCTCCAGTAGTTTCCCTCACCCTGGGCCACCCTTGCCACTAGTGGGGCTTTAGGCGACTACAATTTACATGCCCTCAGGGCTCCTCCATATATTCAGGGTGTGTGTGTCTTTTTAGGGGCTCCTCCATAAATTCAGGGTGTGTGGGTGCATTTTTAGGGGCTCCTCCATATATTCAGGGTTTGCGGGTGCATTTAGAGTCTCCTCCGTATATTCAGGGGGTCTATTTAGGGTCTCCTCCAGGATCAATAAAACCAAGGTACACCAGTATTCTAAAAAGACACCTGTAAGAAGTATAGGAATAGTCCTTTATTTCAGACTTTTCAGCTCCTTTCAGCAGCCTCTCTGTCATGCTGGGGTCAGTCTCTTGCTTCCCAATGTTGCTGCCTCTGCCTGATGAGCTCTGCTCTGCCTCCTCTCTCAGCACACCACTGCCGCTGGTAAGGAAGTGACATGCTAGGGGGTGGAGTTAGACAGTGCTTCCTCCTGCAGGGCCCTGGGAAGCATTGGATTTTCTCAGAGCGCTGATACCAGGGCCCTACACATGCACAAAGCATCAATGGGACACTGCTTGTGGTGCCCCTGTTCTGGCACATGTGGGAACCTCTTCTATGTGGGGACCGGCGCACTTCCGGTGACGTGTCAGCCGCTCACATCAAGGAACCACCAGCAATGCGAATGCGCGCGCGTACCGCCGATTCGTCGGAGACGCGCTCGCTGCGATTACAGCCATCTGTAATTGTACTTGGGGCTGGGGAGACACAGGGTATATATCAATCAGAACTTCACAGGGACTGCTTCCTGTTATTTGCTGAAAATATCAGCAGATGGCAGGACAAACACTGTATCGCCCTTGCAGGACCTCATACAGCTGTGCTCTGCAAGCAGCCTGCGTGTGCGTGCATGAGAGCTGGGGTATCCAATCGGCGGTACGCATGCGCATTGCTGGTGGTTCCTTGATGTGAGCGGCTGAAACGTCACCGGAAGTGCGCCGGTCCCCACATATGAGAGGTTCCCACATGTGCCAGAACACCCCCCACAGGCACCTGGAGCAATTGCCCCCTCGCTCAGCCACTGGTGGCCACGTAGCAGTCCAGGATGTATTCATTGCCATGTAGAATGGATTGACTGTCCACACAGTTTTTGCTTTTTAGTGTCTTGGATTCTGTGATATGCTCATACACACTGCACATTACTGTGAGCTTTATGACTGTTGGGCTCTGTGATATGCTCATTCACACTGCACATTGCTGTGAGTTTTGTTGCTGTGGAGCTCTGTGATACGCTCACACGCCGTATGGTTTATTTTTTTTTGGGGGGGGGCAACATTTCATCTATGGCTCCAGGCAGCACAGAGGCTTGGGCTGGCCCTGACCACCACCAAGCCATATTATATTGGAATACCTTGGTGTTTTTATGCTATTGTATGTACTCTGTATGAGTGTTCTGACCTGATACTCATAGACATTCTATTCTTTCTACCTGTATTTGTGGCAAAACATTGCCAGTATTGATAGAGGGCTTGGGGCTAATTTCTGTTGTCATCTGACTGTGTCATACTTTTGATTCCATGTCTTTTTTTTTTTTTTTTAACACCAGCGTGGCCACAAATTTGCCTGATGGTATATAGCTGAGAAAATGAACTTGTTCTCTCCATGGAGGGTTGCCCTTCTGTGCTGCAAGCCATGCGCGATCTCGCGAGTTCATGTAGTATCACAGAGCGATCGCAGAGGGAGACTGGGAACTAAGGGGGTGCTAAATTATTTATATGGTTATTCAGAGAGAGGTGAAAACCAGGAGAATTGACAGGAGAAGAGAATCTAGACCAAATAGCCGATTTGGAAAGTGAGATAAATAGGAGAATTTTTCTGGTTTGGCTATTTTGACCTAGAATTTTCACTTCTCCAGTCATTCTGCTGGTTTTCACTTCTCTCTGAATAACCCTGTTAGAGATAGCTTTTAGGCTTGCAGCTAAAATTTTGCCTTGCACATCCTGACGGTAATTAGCGCCAGCACTTTGTAATACCTTTCTTATCGAAATGCTAATTAAAGATTGCACACCCCATATAGGATGCACAAAATACATTGAACTAGCGAAAGCTGATGCAAAAACCGATGCGCTATGTGATTTCTTAGAGGTTTAGCATCAGGAAGGTAATATGGGGAGCATGTGTTAAAGTCACTTATCCTGGTGGTAACACTTACACATCCGAACGCTAACGTTGGAGTCCACATGGGAATAATGCCATAAGTAAGCCATATATCTATTTTCATTGCTGATCCTGCTGGCCCAGTAAGTCTGCTCATTATAATATTTATATTGCTACTTTATTTTTCTTAACAAACACTATCAGGTCTATTCACTAAAAGCTGAAATTCAGGAGAAGAGAACAATCTAGACCAAATAGCCGATTTGGAAAGTGAGATAAAGGGGAGAATTTTTCTAGTTTGGCTTTTTTGAACTAGAATTTTCACTTCTTCACTCATTCCCCTGAGTTTCACCTTTCTTTGAATAGATCTGTATGCTTTTTTAAAAAAATTCTTCGCTTTCTTAACATTTTGGATTTCTGTTGGGGCACCTGTTCCTGAAGTGAAACTTTCAAGTTCTGCTTGTGTTTTCTGTCCTCCAGCTTCAAAGAATGCCCTTACTTTAACCCATTAATGTTTGTATTTTGGTTTTTTTTATTCCATTTTACAGGTTCAGCTATTGCCTATTCGGCATACGTGTTTCCAGATCGGTGGGTGAATAGCCTCTTTCATCAGTGGTTTGTGACATATGCTGTACTGAACACTATTTTATGTACAGGAATGGCGTGTTATT
This sequence comes from Leptobrachium leishanense, assembly GCA_009667805.1. Classification (NCBI taxonomy): domain Eukaryota; kingdom Metazoa; phylum Chordata; class Amphibia; order Anura; family Megophryidae; genus Leptobrachium; species Leptobrachium leishanense. The sequence goes on from CM019065.1 coordinate 130,900,186, forward strand.
CCAGGTATATATAGTGGGGCATTGGCCTGTAATTCCCGGGGAAACATAGTGGGGGCATTAGCCAGTAGGTAGGCCAATAGGGAAATCTAGCAGGATGTTTTTATTACAGATAAATTGGATCACATTGCTATACTGAATAATGGTCAAGGGAATGGTGGGAACCAGTTAGTGACAATGCCTTGTACAAGGTCTTATTTGCAATATACTGTACGTTCTATCTTGACACCCTGGTTTAAACATCTGCTGCTGAGTGACGGTAAACGTGATGGTGACATAGTTATTTATAATGGAAATAGATTGGATCATAAAATAACTTTTAATTTACTAAGGCTAGGGTCAGACTGAGGCAGTGCGAACGCGCGTGCAGGCGCACTTAATCACGGCCGTGCTAGCAGCAGATGCCGGGCAATGACGGCCAATATACGAAGTACGGTCGCACAAAAGTCCGGCTGCGCAACGCAAGTGGAAAATGAACGCATTTTTTCGAGAACGTTAAACCACTAGTACTGACGTACAGAGTGCGCTGCGTCTGCTAGCGGCGTGTGTGCGTGATTAGGAGACGTCAGACGCTGCTAATGTCCGGCCAACATAACGTCCAGATGCAAGAAGTGTTTTATTGATGATCCGTACAAAATCACGGATGAAACTGCGCATCGTATGACCGCTATTGCGTATTCCGTGAAAAAATACGTCCATTCTTCGAACGCACATTTTCACGGACAACGTGAAAAATGCGTTAGTCTGACCCTAGCCTAAATCAAATGAATTTTAGAAGATTTTTTTTCTTTTCCTTTCCCTCTTGCTGCAAATTTGTCCCAGGTGTTTTGCTACAAGTACTAAACCTTCGCACTGTGCATGAGCTTCTTGACCTAATTACACAACTCTCTTGATAAACAAACAAATGTGAAAGTAAGCGTGTATTTGTGTGAAGTATTGGTATGTAAATGAATGCAGGGGTATATGTGCATGGAATGTTGACTCCTTTATGTGTTTGAATGCAGGAAAAAGATAAAGCAGGTGTGAGATACAAAGTGTGAGCCACTGGTGTTTGGGTTTGTTATTTGGGTATTTTAGTGAATATGTGCTTTTGGCCCAAGCTCATTGATATATCAAGAGCAGTCATGTTGGAGCCTTGCATGATGGAATAACATGGTTTCCTGCTTGCCATTCCATCTTGTGAGCCCCCAATTTGAAAGAAGGCTTGGGAGACCCCCTTTTAAAATAATTATAGGACCATCGCTGCATTACTAGGACTCTTACCAAAACTACACATGCACAGATGTATGAAGTCACCCTGTCCTGTACTGGAAATGTTTTAGATTTGATGTATTTTTGCTTTGTAGTTCTATTTTGGATCACATTTGAACTTGAAAGGATTCTGACATTTATTCTAACTGTCCCTGACAGGCTGGGATTTCCTCTTCTGCATTATAACCAGCTTCTAATAGACAGGTAAAGGGTGTTCAGGAAGCTGGATAGAATGTATCCTGTTGTCTTGACAGTCAGACTAACACTACCTCATCTGAATTGGACATACATAACTGACTTGACCTTCAATTGGTTGACTCCTGGGATCTTAAAAAACATAATTTGCTACAAATCATTCTTGTTCGGCTTTCTAAATCAAATACTTAAATATTTTTAATTTACTCTTGCAGAATGATTGCTGTACGTAATGTGTTTAATGTGGGATTTGGTAATAATTTTGATTCTCTAAACATCTTAAAATAGATTTAATTAGGATATTTCTGTTTAATCATACCTATTTCTCTGAAGGTAAAAAAAAATGTATGGGGGGGAGACATTTCATGAGTGCAAAGGTACTTGCCCTCTGCATTGATGCTTGTTTTGGGTTCTTTTGGCATCAATTAGTTTTTGATTCTTTACACTGCAGAGTACAGGGCACTGTGCTGCCTCCTCTGCTACAAACAAAAGGTCACTGAGAATAAATAGTTCTCCAGTGTCCTTCTGCTGGCCATGCATGATCATGTACATGTGATCTTCTACAGGTCTCACTGGCATCTCCATTAAGTCCTACGGAGTTCTAGTGTTGCTGATGTGTCCATTAGCAGTTCCCAAATATTACAATCTGCAGCTTCTTCATAATGGAATTGGTAATAGGAAGCTGCTAATGGTTATAGCACGTTCATTTGCCATTTTTGCTCCTTATTATTGGCAAATCTGGAAGTGGGCCCATTGGCAACCTTGTAAGTGAGCAACAGTGCACCCTGATGAGTAGCAAGCTCCTATTAGCAGTGTATGTTTCATAGTATTATTTTTTTCCTTCAGTTATCCCCACTTCTTGCCTTCAAAAAAATGGTTACAGAAATGGACAGTGGGTGGATACCCTGGCTAAATTAGCACTTGTCCAGAACATTGCACTGCATTTCATTGTATACTCTTCAGAGGCTGAGAACACGCTAACACTCAAGACTCGTCATTTTTATTAAGCTTCCACAGATGTTTAGAAGTTTCTTTTCCCTATTTGCAAATTAAGGGCTATTTTGAGTCCACCGATAACAGAAAATACTCCTAGTTAAATCCATTTTAATGGCAGGGAAGAGAGCATAACATGATAAAGTGAAAGGGGAATACTGACTACTTTATGGCTTGGGTTTATATATATTTTATAAAGTTCCCCGTACCGGACAGGGGTTGTTGGCTCCCCTCTGAGATCTGTGCCCCCCCCCCAGAACTCTCACTTGGTCTGTTTTTGCAGGTTTCCGGAGGTATCCCAGCCTCGGATCAGTAAGGTGTTACGCACGTCAGCTTTTGGATATCCATACCTGTTTGACACCATCCCCTTGTTCTACAGGGTATAGTCTGAAACCGAGTACAACTTTGAGGGTAAAGTGAAGGGTGATGGGGTGGGAAGTCAAGGAACAGACTGGGTAACAGTCACTAACAATCATTTTATAATGGGTAATCTGGGAATACATTCCACACAGTGGTTAGTGTGCGCATACAAAGTACAACCTGTCTTGTTTTGCTGTTGGTATAATTTATCTCTGTTTCTGGCTTTGTGCAGCTGTTCTTGTGCTCAGGAGATGACTGTGCGCATAATGCTACACTAACATGGCACCTTGGACACACTATTCTCGCGTTCCTCACCGCTTTCCTTTTTGCCACACACCTTCCAGAGAGATTGGCCCCTGGACGCTTTGATTATGTGGGTAAGTGACTGTTAATCCTCCTGGTGCTGCTGCTTGAGGAAAAACATTTGACTTACTGTATTGGATATAAATAAATACCTTCCGTGACATTTGAGTATCTCAACTCCGTTATTCCCACCACCCCCACGACTGATCATTAACAGAAGCTTTATTTAAGTACATCATTATTACCAGAACATTCTCCATCTCATGTCCTGATAATCTGTATGATTGGTGGACCATGTTAACTTGAGTGTGAATTTGATGGTCTTCCCAGTCTGGATCGTAAGTGATGTTCTTGCTATTCTACAATGATCTCATGGAATCTTCCATGCAGCTTCCATACAAAAGGACCAAGTCTCAAATTCACACTGGCATTTTAAAAGCATGCCCTTGAACATCCTGCATTACAAAGCTTTGGTTGTTCTATGCCTTCTCAAATTTTTTTTTTTTTTTTTAAATGAAAAGTTTTTATTTCAACAGTGCAAAAATACAGAGATTGTAAGCAATACAAGACAACAACATTACTGTTGACAAGGTGTGTTCAAGGATATTTGTAGTTAAGCAACATTATGTCGTCTGTTTGACTGATCTGTCAGTGCAGGAATATTCAGTGCAAGTTCGTCTATGCATAACATACATGAACAGAGTCAGACATGTGTAGACCAGGCCATTGTGTACATATTTTACATACAGCATATTCCATGTTATCGACTGTTAACCTGAGGTAGTCGGGAGAGTAATTACATGCATGGAATATATTAGGTTTGCTTCCCTTCTGACCGCCCCAAACGCCCTTCACCTGTAACACCGACAATGCTTATATATATATCGCTTGTTATCTTGACTGTTCGCTTTCGGCTATTGGCGTTTTCAGAAAGAGGTCCTTATGAGGGTCTCTTAGGATAGTATTACGCAAGAAAAGCAGCTAAAGAATATACTATATGGTTTGATAAGCAAAGAAGTAAAATGTAGAAGGAGGAAGAAGATGAGAAGAAGGGACTTCTCAAATTTTAAGCCTGTGTGAAACAATGTTGTCAATTAATGTTTTACCTCTTCTTTTATTCTCACAGGTCACAGCCATCAACTTTTCCATGTTTGTGGCATCCTCGGCACATACATGCAATTGGAAGTGTTGATTATGGACATGAATCTACGACGGGTTTGGCTTGAGAACAATGTTGCCTCGCCATCATTATCTAGTGCCTTTGGAGCCTGGAGTTTAGGCTTAGCCTTCAGCCTACTGTTAATTGGTGGCTTCTCATGGGCTCTGTACTGGAAGCCACAACCAGAGAAGGAAAAGAGACGTATGTGAACTGGTCAGCCTTGCAGTTCGATAACATGGCTGACCATGTAGGATTGTTTTTATGGCCTGTCAGTTTGTGAAAAAGCACAAGGCATATTAATTTCCAACACAAGACCTGGCCTTAAAATACTGTAATGCACTGAACAGCCAATGGGAAAATTTATGGATTTAAGTTGCTGTCATAGTAAATCAGAGATACATACAGACTGTTGATTGCATTATCTTAAGCACCAAACCTATGTAGATGGAAATTTAAGCACTTTCTATATTCATGTTCTGTTACTAGCTCTGACCTAAGATGATCTCTAGCACGTGCAACAATCCCGTCCACCATTCTCCTAGTGAAAATTGGAACCATGATCATCTCTAAGCCATCACAGGAGCAGAGAGACTTGCCAAACTTTTTGCTTCATCCTCAAATAGAGTCCGGCACAAGTCCAAAACTGTCACAAAGCAATGCAGTACAACAGAGACACTTGGCGCTAGGAGAAGGACGGTGTGAATGACTGAGAAAAAGAAAAATTATCATAAGGCTCTAGAAATGTGTTTAACAACCATTCTGCTCTAGAATAATCCATGTTTCAGCCGGAAATTACTTCTCAGATACTCTTAGGACTACCCTAAAGTTCTCAGGCATCGGCTGCATCTTTCATTTGCAGTAACACAGTACCTCATTGTTGACTGAGCTTTACACGCATAACCCTGTATGGAAGTTCACTCCATGTATATATTTAAAATTATAGCCTGTCATATGTAATGAAACTGGACAATATTTTATATGGTGAGGATATATTTGTTATTCTATTTGAAAAATAAATTTAAAATATTTATTATTAAAGAAAAAAATTTATGCGTCGGTTTATTCTTCTGGTAGATTGGCGAATGAGGAGATTCTAATGGAATTAATATTGAACACAAATCTAGGTATATCATAAGGACAAATTATTTACTCTTATTATCTTTACCCGGTGTTAGATTTCTGTGTCTTTGCTACCAGAAAACAATCAGAGTCCACTTTGTGTGCCATATTGAAGAATATTACAAGTACAGGTTACGATACACTTAAGGGCCAGGAGAAATTGAAACTTAGATCTTTTAATAGGTGAAAGATCTTAATATACATTAAGGGCTATTCAATAAGCGCCGTAGTTGTCACTGAATTGCACCGAATGGTGAATTTCACAGGACGGTGCAATTTTGTGGCAGTTCGGCTATTCCGAGTGCTGTCAATTCACCAAATACTGTGAATTGACAGCAAAATACAGTGCAGATCACCGCAATTCGCTGACCTTCAGCATCAGTGAAATTGTCGAATAGAGAATTAATGGTTAATCTATTCACAGAATGCCGAACTGCACTGAAATGTTGGTGAAATGCCCAGATTTTTGGTGGTTCAGTTCAACAGGTTTAGTCTGGCCGTCCACTTCCATCAGACGACTTTAGATGATTATTTGTGACTACAATAGACTAGCGATCTTTCTCATTTCAATGGGATTTGACCGATGAAAACAGACGTTCTGGTACAATTTACATGAAAAAAGATGAATTGTATAGTTAAATCGTCGATCCGCAGCAGGAAAATTGTCCTATAGAGAAGTGACTCCGTTTGGCACGCGAAGTCCCTAGGATTCAATGTAAAAAAATATATATTTTTTTTGTTTTTATTTCCTTTTTTCATTCAACAGTTTATTCTTTTCATCTGCAGCAAAAATACTTTTTAATTGTAATAGTGCCCTTAACGTTAGCATTTTGAATGATAGTTATTGGTTAACGCTCACCTGCGTGAGCGTTAATGTTAGTATTGGTGGCCCTAGCGCGGGCACACCATATTACCATCCGAACGCTAACGTCTTACAAAACCCATACATACAGAAAAAAATGGCGTTGCGGCTTTCAGTAGAGCGGCTTTTGGTACATTGGTTAGGTACTCACTCTACAAAGAGGTGCCTTGAAGGGGCGAGTGAGCTTACGTTGCAATGGCCATTGAAACAAACTAAAACCTCAGTGTTTTGTTGTACATGGAATACATAGAAACGAGCGCAGATGACACCTTTTTTCTCTTGTTCTGTTTTATACATTAACTGGGCTGTTACTCCTGGCTGTTGTAGCCGCTCCGGTGAGTATGGGCGTGACGCCATTTTTTTCTGTATATGTATATTATGCTTGTAACACCAGTTCGTCGTTTTGCTGCTGTTTCTTTTTATATTTAAAGTTTTTATTTTGAAACAAAGTCAGCAAAACAATCGTAAAGAAAATGGCCTCGCAGGGCCAAGACGGGTCATCTGTGAAGAAGAAAATGGCCGCGCAGGACACAAAAAAAAAAACGACATAAAAAATACGAACCGTTTAGCTAGGAAGCACTGCAGTAGAAAAATCAAATAAGAATCCTCTGAATAACAACCAATATAACGCTTATGTGGGGGAAAGGGAGAGAGGATGGAAAATAATAAAAGACATAAAATAAAAATAAATAAATAAAAATTTAAATTAAAAAAAAAAAATGGCCTATGGCATAAAGTCCTGTGGAGATGTCCCCAGCCGGAGACATCTAATGCACAGCAGGAAAAAATAGAAAGAAAAAGAAAGCAAATGTCCTCATAGACGTAGCAATAATAAAACGAAAAACAGAAAATAAACATCAGCATGAAAAAAGTCAAGCGTGTAGTAAACCTCTGAAAAACGGAAAGGGGGGGGGGGGGTTGTCAGCAAAATGGTATCTCACAAAAAAACAACAAAAACCCCCTCACCCGGCATCCCTAAACGGCAGCAGTCTCAATGCAGGCAGGGCAACACAGGGCAGGCCATGCCAGACCGCAAACCCAGGCCTGGTGGGAAAAAGCGAGGCCCTCGGAGCGCGCAGGCCCCCCTTCGAACCGAGACATCCCTCAGCCTCCTCGATCAAGGCAGGGGACTGGTTGAGAGATCCAGGCAGCGGAATCCACGCAAACCCCGTGTGGGGCAACCTGGCAGCCATCAGGTACCGGCCGGTACCGGCAAGCGTCTCCTGCACACCCGTCAGCGCCGCCCAAGTAGACGACCTCCCAGAAGGGCCCACAACGATAGGCTCGGCATGCGTCTTCTCCTCAGGGCTCCCGCAGGCAAAACCTCTGGCGTCATCATGTGTGTCAGGGGTCACCGACCTGACACAGAAGCTGGATCTCCCGGTTCCTCGTGTCTCGTCACGTACGTGGTAGTGGTAGCCGCTCCGGCCACCCGCCGAGCAGGTACTGCAGCTCTCTTCTCCTTGCTGTCCTGATCCGCATCCTCCCGGCCAGCTCCCATCGCTGCCATCAGCAGATTCCAAGAGCCGCGTGTAAGTGGGCTCCCCTCATCTCCCGGCAGCGTTTTCAGGCATTTTTCAAGGGCTCCAAACATGGCCGCCATATCTCTTGTGGGGGGGGGGGATGCGCCGATCCACGCCAAACTGCAGTTTCCTCCACTCTGTCCTCCAAGGGGACATCCGACACAGCTAGAGGATGGGGGCCCTTCATCCCTGCTGTCTGCGCCGAACAGTCACCAGGCGAAACAATCCCCAAAAGGGAAAGCAGGAAGCGTGGGGCAACAGCCGGTCGGGAGCCTATAAGCAGGCCTCAAAATGGCCGACGGCTGTTCAGATCCGTCAGGGAAAACTCAGCTGTGCTCCGGGGGTGGGAGCAATAACGGGCCCTGGAGCAAACCACCCAATGGCCAGCAGCGCGGGGACTCCAATGCTGGGTTTTCCATGGAGAAACTCCGGTCTAAATCCCCAAAATCGGCAAAAACCTACGGAGCTCCTCCAGGGCACTTCTGCTCTCTTGCACTGCCGGCCACGCCCCCCCATGTTTTTGTTTTTAACCCCAAATGGGAAGTCTTTGGTGCGTGTATAAATCAAACCCACCATCTTTCTGCCCCTCCTTAGCTGAAAAGCAGCAGGATGGGCATAGAGCTGCTCAGTAGAGCGGCTTTTGGTACATTGGTTAGGTACTCACTCTACAAAGAGGTGCCTTGAAGGGGCGAGTGAGTTTACGTTGCAATGGCCATTGAAACAAACTAAAACCTCATAGTGTTTTGTTGTACATGGAAAGACATAGAAACGAGCGCAGATGACACCTTTTTTCTCTTGTTATGTCTTAAAAAAAACGTTAGCGATTCTGAGTTTGCACTCCCTTGCGCGAGCTTACTGTACTTCGCGCTCCCTATGCTTAACATGGGGAGCGCAAAGTGTTAATTAGCGTTAGGATTACAAAGTCCTAACGCTAATTCTTGTCCGGCTGCAGTTAAACCGAAAGTTAACCACAGACAGGACCTGGTGCTAATGGATTCCGCTTCTGCGTAATTCATGAGCACCAGCTAAAAATCCTCCCCAAAAAAATCACATACTCACCTCTAATCCTTCGGCGAGGACGGCGGCTCCAACCACTTCTTCTGGCCATTGGGAGCAGTGAGAGGCTGGGGGGAAAAAGTCCCCCAGTCTTTCTCTGCAGATCACTACGCTGATCTGCCGGATCTCACGAAGCGAGATCCGGCAGGTCATGTGACCGGCCGTGTCAGTCTTAATAGAGTCCTATGGACTCCATGGAGGGGATGCTCGCGGCCGCGCTTAGTACTGCTGCGCGCATCCCGAGGCTTAGTGCCTGGTTACAATGCAGGCTGTTTTTTTAGCGCCTGCATCGTAATATCACAATAAAACAGAGATGCAGGAGCAGGTTTTTCTCCTTTGCGTCCTCGTTTTAGTGTTACGATCGTAATAAAGCCCGAAATATTTTTAAAAAATCTCAAAGTGAGGGGGGGGGGGGGACAGTTACAACTCAACGAGGGAAGAGTTACAGTTTTCAATTATACTGGCCCGTGTTTCATGAAGATAATTACATATATTAACACTAGGGATAAATAAAACATTTTTTTTCTGCTCAATTCGAGCACATCCTCCCCTCCACAAGTAGGAGGAGCACTGATAGCCATTGATGGGTAGAGCTGTGAAAACCATTGGTGGATGGAGCATGGATTCCATTAGTGAGTGGCATTATGGAAGCCATTAATGGGAGGTGTCACAACAACTACACGAGCACTACGAAAGGCGCAGGGTTAAGCAACTCACTGTCTATCCTAGACCCAAATAATGACTACGTGGACAACAATCCCCCGCGCGCACGTGCCTAACTATCCCGACAACGCCTCCGCTCGCGACACGCACGTAAAGCGTGAGGAAGTGGTCCCAGGATTGCAACGCCGGACCCATTTTCTCTCGACCTGGGGTAGCGACTACGTTTCCCACAATCCTTACACCCACTTTCTTACTCTATTCGTTATGCTGCCACCAGTTCTCATGAACACTATGCGCGCCGCAAAGATGCAGAGTTAAGCAATTCACTATCTGTCTATCCTAAACCCAAATAATGACTACGAGGACAACAATCCCCACGCACTTACCCCACCGCCCCAGCGACCGCAACTCACAATTTAGTAGATACCCGAGCTTAAAACCAAAAGCAATAATCGAGTCCCTTCAGTTGGCGTGGATCGAATCAGTCAGAGCAGAACTTAAGAAGTTGTATTTATTATAACAAAAATTATATATATCACAGTGCGTTTAGGGTTACAGAAAAAATATGGATATAATATTCATTACTTACACACAAACAGCAAATAAAAGAAACAGGATTAAAACCACAGACCCTTACTCATGTCAGTAAGCGAACAGGAGCATCTGTGTACTCCTGGGGCTGGAGATTTGAAGACTGGCACAGTTTCTCATGTTCTTAGGTGACCCCACATAAACAAGCCCTGAGCCCATGCTTGGCTCAGGTATATATAGGCTGCCTTGTCCCTCTGGAGGACAGCCCCTATCTTCTACCCCCTTGCACTACATTTCCCAGACTTCCCTTTTCCTGAGCACGCTCAGTGCACTTCGTCATTAACTTGATTCCCAAAGTTTCTCTCTAGAGTTCAAAGGATGTGATTGCTTCTTTGAAATGGCCTGGCCCCTTGCAGCTTGGTGCCACGCCGTCTGTAGCCAGGACTCCAAGGTGTGAATATAGTACACAGGACTTCCCAGTTCACCAAATGGATTATTGCTTTTATTCACACCTTTCGATGGCTTCACAGAGAAAACAGTCACTGACCTGTTAATTGTTTCCTTTGAACAGGCTAGAAACTCAGGCATTGATTCACTAGGCAGTTGGGCCAACTGGGCACTTCCCAGATATGGACAGACCCAGATATGAATATGCCTATGTAGAGGAGATATGTATGTACAGGTATATAGATACATAGACACAAGTAGATACGTCTATACCTATCACGATAGAGATACAGATCCAATCTGTCACAGGAGGGGCTGTAAAAACCACTGGTGGATGGAGCTTGGATTTCATTAGTTGGTGGAGTTTTGGAAGCCATTGGTGGGTGCAGTTGTGAAAATCATTAGATGGAGCTTGGATTCCATTGTTGGGTGGAGTTGTGGATGCCATTGATGGATGAAGCTTGGTTTTCATTAGTGGGTGGAGTTGGGGAAAACAGTGGTGGGCCGGACTGTATAAACTATCTGTGGATGATGGATTTGTGGAAATCACATGTGGCTGGGATAAACGGCACCCACCTTAACGCCTTACTGGATTCTCTTTTGCCGAGTCCCCTGGAATGGTTTTCAAGTGTGGGAAACTAAACAAGTCCTGATACATTGCCTGCACATACACAAATCTCCAACTCTAGCTATTCTTTCTTAATAGTTCAAGTAGGTTTTCTATTTCACCCCTTCACTATTGAGCCATGTCACTGCCCCCTCCAGATTACTAAACTGATGTTGACCATTTTTGCTCATCATGTTTAAACATTATTTGAAGTCATGATTTATTGAAGACCCACACAAATCATATTTTGGTGTTTTTTTCTCCAGCAGATTCAAAATATATATCCTTGCTATGGGGATTATCCACTAAGCACTGGTCTATGCCGAGTTTACAAAAATGGTTAGATTAGCCAGTATTGCAGTGCCGAGAAACTCTGGCACATGTCAAAATTATAATCCAAACAGCACTGTGCAGCTTCTCCTTTTGCTGTTTGGATTATAGATTTGAGAATCGCCAGACTTTCTCGGCACTGGAATACTGGAGATTTCAGACAGTTATTGTAAATTTAGCAAACACGGGTGCTTAGTAGGGATGAGCTGTTTGGGTTCGGACGGTTCGGAGTTCGACCCGAACTTTGGCAGTTCGAAAGTTTGTGAATTTTGAATTTTTTGGGCGTGTTCGGTTCGGGTTCGAAATTTTTTTTTTTTTTAAAAAGTATATAAAATGCTTAAAAAAAATACTAAAAAATCTAGAAATAAAGAGACTCTTTACTGCAGAATATTATAAGCAATGGTTTATTAGATATTGAATTAAAAACTAATGTGTACGTGGAAAGATTATCAACTCTAAATGACCTCTGTTCACAAACGGGCATAACACCAGGTGTTTTTAGTCTGGTAATCAATTTGATACATTGTACAATATACTGAGGGTGGGGTGGTGTCTGCTTCTGATTGAGATTTGAGAATTAATTTCCCTAAAACATCCTAATATGCTACATTTAACTGGTGTTTGAAAAAAATCTAAAGCAATGTTATTTTTCACCTCGGGATTAAACATTCACAGGGTTATTCAGAAAGCGGTGAAAAGCAGGAGAATAACTGGAGAAGTGAAAATTCTAGGTCAAAACAGCTGAACCAGAAAAATTCTCCCATTTATCTCACTTTCCAAATCGGCTTTTTGGTCTAGAAGTTTCCATTCTCCTGCTTTTCACTGCCAAAAAATCTGTAAACTTTTTCTGCGTGTCCGAAAATGTCTCCTCTTTTCATACAGACTGCCGCCCCAAGCAGTTGTTTATGGATAGATTAAAGGAAAAGCATTTACCGTCATTTTTGGGTTTTTACATATTTCTATACATCCTAGAAATCCGCCACTTCACGGGCAGGTTATGGGGACCTCCTAGGCACGATATTTGAAGGAATTTTTCGTTTTTATTTTTAACCCTTATTTCATGGAAAACTCACTGTCCCTTTAAAAACATATTTTTTTTTTTACTTTTTGTCCTTGTTTCCTGTCCCCCAGGGCACTACCCGGACCCCCATACACCTTTTATGGCAAATATGTAGCATATATGCCCTCTTGGAGGCCACTCTAAAAAACCGAATTTTCAGCCCCATTGACTTGCATGGGGGTTCGGGTTCGGTCCTGAACAAATGGGAACTTCGGGTTCGGCTCATCCCTAGTGCTTAGTGGATAATCCAGAATGTATATATGTTATGTCACATCAGAATGCAATATCAAAAATGTAAATTCAAGTTTCAATCGTTCGCAATTTGTAAATATATTTTTCAGCACTTTATCTTTATTTTTGTGAATAAGTATTCTGCGAGTTACTCTTTTTTTCTTTATCAGATATGGAACACTGTTAGTGTTATTGCATCTTTTTAAGAATTACACAATTTTAACAAAGATTGAAAAGTGACAACCCTAAATGTTTCTCTTGTATTTTGGAACATTGCATTTTATGAATGACTATCAAGTCTATTCATAGAAAGGTGAAAGTTAGGAGAATTGGCAGGAGAGGAGAACAATCTAGACCAAATAACTGATGTGGAAAGTCCGATAAATGGGAGAATTTTTCTGATTTGGCTATATTGACCTAGATTGTTCAGTTCTCCGGAGTTTCACCTTTCTTTGAATAGACTTGTTGGGTATAAAACACTGTACGCAAAATTTCAGTGCTTTGCACTTCGGAGATTCCATTTCGCCAAAACTACAGTGAATTTGCTGTTCACTGTAAGGTCACCGCAGTCTGCCAAAGATGGAGTTGCAAAGCCCCATGAAAAAGTTGCAAAACGTTGCCGAAGAGAGGCAAACTGGCCTTGGCGAAATCCACCGAACTACAAAAAAAACCTGAACTCTCCTAGTAGGTTTTTAAACCGACAAACATTTATTAAAATGTGTCTAAATAATAAAAGGTTACTTTCAAAAATAATAAAAAGGTCTGGTACAGAATAAAAATCAAACACTTTTTTTTAAAAAAAGGGAAACAAACATTTCATCACAAAAATTCTAAAAGGTATTTGAAAATAAAAAAGACTGCTGTAAGAGAAAAGAATATACTATCAGGGTTATTCAGAGAGTGATGAAAAGCAGGAGAATGACTGGAGAATGGAAAATTCTAGGTAAAATAGCTGATTTGGAAAGTGAGATGAATGGGAGAATTTTTCTGGTTTGGATATTTTGACTTGCAGGGTTATTCAGAGAGCGTGAAAAGCAGGAGAATGACTGGAGAATGGAAAATTCTAGGTAAAATAGCTGATTTGGAAAGTGAGATGAAAGGGAGAATTTTTCTGGTTTGGCTATTTTGACCTAGAATTTTTCATTCTCCAGTCATTCTCCTGCTTTTCACGCTCTTTGAATAACCCTGCTAGAATTTTCTATTCTCCAGTCATTCTCCTGCTTTTCACCGCTCTCTGAATCACCCTTTTTGAATTAAAAAAATAAAAACAATAAATTGTTACCTTGAATCCTATGGGATTTGCCTGTTTAAACCTGTTGAACTGAATCACTGAAAATCAGAGCATTTCACGGACACTTCGGTGCAGTTTTTCCCTCCGTGAATAGATTAAAGTGACATTAAAGTCAATTTTTTTTCCCTCTCCCCAATGTAAATTAAAGCACTTACCTTAAATAATGTCTCTTTTTGTGATCTTGGTCTTCTTCCCTCTTCTTTTCACCCTCTTCTCCAGCGATGCGGCGGGTCTCTGATCCAGCGCTAACACCTCTGGCTCTACTTGTCCCACGGAGTCACCAGGCGCGTCTCCGCGATCCGGCGTCCATAGACTTACATTGCGCGTCACGGCCGAAAATGGGTACTGCGCATGCGCGCGCCCCAAGATCCTTTGCAGCCGCTCGGGCCGTAAAGGACATTCAGCTCGTGAGCGCGCCGGCGATCGGAGGCAAGTTTAAACTGCTCATGCAACGTTTTTTTTTTTTTTTTTAAAACATTGCATATATCTACTGCTTGCTAGTAGGGATGAGCTGTTCGGTTCGATCTGTTCGGAGTTCGCATCGAACATCGGCCGTTCGCGAACTCCAAACATTTCCACGTGTTGGCCGCAGGTTTGCCCACAATGCACCACAATGGACCACAATGCACTTTTCCACTGGCCTGAAGCTTGTAATTGGCTACAGCCTTGCACCTGACCACAGGTCAGGTGCAAGACTATGCCAATCACGGCTCAGAGTCCTGATTGGGCAAATTTTGCCCAATCATGGGCTCACAGAGCTAAGTCCCGCAGCACACTATATAAGGCTTCACACAGCCCCCAGCACGTGTTTTTTGAGAGGAGATTGTTCTGTTAGTGTGTGTTCTCACTACCAGCAGCTATTGTGGGGGTCTCACTTCTACAAGATATCTGGGAATTGTTGTAATCTGTGTGTTCTCACTGCCAGCAGCTATTGGGGGGGGGGTCTCACTTATACAAAATATCTGGGAATTGTTGTAATCTGTGTGTTCTCACTGCCAGCAGCTATTGCGGGGGTCTCACTTCTACAAGATATCTGGGAATCGTTGTAATCTGTGTGTTCTCACTGCCAGCAGCTATTGTGGAGGTCTCACTTATACAAAATATCTGGGAATTGTTGTAATCTGTGTGTTCTCACTGCCAGCAGCTAATGTGGGGGTCTCACGTATACAAGATATCTGGGAATTGTTGTAATCTGTGTGTTCTCACTGCCAACAGCTATTGGGGGGTCTCACTTCTATCAGATATCTGGTAATTGTAATCTGTGTCTTGTCACTGCTACCCATCAGGGGTCTCACTGATTTATAGGAGGTTCCTGGGAATTGTAATCTGTATCTTGTCACTGCCACCCATCAGGGGGTCTCACTGATTTATAGGAGGTTTCTGGGAATTTTAATCTGTGTCTTGTCACTGTCACCCATCAGGGGGTCTCACTGATTTATAGGCGGTTTCTGGCAATTGTAATCTGTGCCTTCTCACTACCAGCTATCAGGGGGTCCCACATACTTCTATCAGATTTCTGGGAATTTTAATCTGTGTCTTGTCACTGCCACCCATCAGGGGGTCTCACTGATTTATAGGAGGTTCCTGGGAATTGTAATTTGTGTCTTGTCACTTCCACCCATCAGGGGGTCTCACAGACTTGTAGCAGATATCTGGGAATTATAACCTGTGTCTTGTCACTACCACCCATCGGGGGTCTCACTGGTTTATAGGTGGTTTCTGGGAATTTTAATCTATCAGGGTGTCTCACTGAGTTATACCAGAGTTCTGGAAATCTTTAATCTAGATAACACAGTTGAATCAGAGTTCTGCATATCTCCAATTTTTATAACAGAGTTGAATCAGAGTTCTGTATATCTTTAATCTATATATCACTCACCATGTCAGAAAGACCAAAAAGGACAGGCAGACACTCCCAGACACAGATAAGAGGGCAAGCAGCCTCTGTGTCGGGAGGCTGTGCCTCTGGTCGTCATGGACGTGGTGCATCCTCTGCAGGGGCACGCTTGTTCTTTCTAACTGGTGCTGGCCGTCTTAAGCAGCAGCAACATACAGAGGACTTGCAGGATTGGCTAACCAGGCCATCCTCATCCTCTGAGTCCTCTGCCAGCCAGGCTTGTAGTGGTTTACAGTCCACCTCAGCTGCCAAAACATCTAATTCAGCCTCCATGTCCACAGCTACTCCTGCCGTAGCCTCACCAACATACACGGAGGAGTCAGCTGAATTGTTTGACTACAATGACAGTGACATGCTGCTTGAGGATGCGCAGCAACTACAGTGCTCTGATTCAATCTCTGAGGTTGAGGAAGGGAGTATAATCAACCTAGAGGAAGGGGGTGCCAGTGACAAACAAATAACTAGCACTCATGTTGCCACAGCAGCTGCAGCATACTGCCAAGTTGGCTCCAGTGACGAGGAGATAGGGGGTGATGACGATGATGAGGTCACTGACTCCACCTGGGTGCCTGATCGAACAAAGGAGTCAAGTGAGGAGGAGGCACAGCAAACACGAGGCACAACGTCCTCTATGACCAACCGTAGCCAGTCCAAGGCATCAGAAGTCACAGCTCCTCAGGTGCAGAGCGCTGTTGTCTCAAAGCACATGTACAGGAAGTCTGCTGTCTGGGAGTTCTTTAAGAAATGTGCAGCAGACCGCACCGTTGCTATTTGTAATCTAAGTCAGATGAGGATCACGCGTGGGAAAGACATCCCACGCTTGGGTACCACGTGCTTGAGGTGACATATGACCACCTGCCACGCATCCCGTTGGCACAACACTTTGCATAGGTCCTCCTCCGCCTCATTTGTCTCTATCCCCACTATATGTCCTGCCATGTCATTGCCTACAACCTCCACTGACAGGGATGATGCTACAGTAATGGGTGTACCAGGTCCTTCCTCAGAATAAGACAGCATCCCATCAGCTGAAGATTTACCCAGTCAGATTACGTTGCCCCAGCTGCTGCAGCGTAAGAAAAAAATATAGTCCCAACCATCCCCAAGCACAGCGTCTAAATGCCATCTTAGCAAAATTACTCGCATTGCAGCTGCTGCCTTTCCAGCTGCTGGACTCTGCTTCCTTCCGTGAATTTGCTGAATGTGCTGTACCACAGTGGCAGGTTCCAAACCACCATTTCTTTTTCACGGAAGGCCATTCCAGCACTATACCAGCATGTGGAACACAATGTTATGGAGTCATTGGGAAAGGCAGTAAGCAGAAAGGTGCACATGACTTTAGACACGTGATCCAGCAAGCATGGACAGGGCGTTACGTTTCCTTCACGGCACACTGGGTAACTCTGATTGCAGCTGGGAGGGATCCAAGACGGGGCTCTGTGCTGGAGCTTGTTCATCCACCACGCCTCTAGAAAGCTGCTTGTATGAGGTCTGTCTGCTCCACCACCTCTTCCTCCTCCTCCTTCTCTGTCTCTGGCGTAGTGGCAGTTAAACCGATGCATTGCAGGGGCTACGCAATGGCTCAAGCAAAAAGATTCCATACTGTGCTTGAGCTGGTTTGTTTAGGGGACAGGAGCCACACCGCGCCAGAAATTCTGTCAGCTCTGCAGGGGCAGGTGCAGAGATAGTTAACACCACGCCAGCTTCAACTGAGAATGGTCGTCTGTGATAATGGCAGCAACCTTCTCTCCGCCCTACGCCAGGGTAAGCTGACGCATGTACCATGCCTAGCACACGTCCTAAATCTGGTGATACAGCATTTCCTAACCAGGTACAAAGGGCTGGCAGAGCTTCTCAGCCAGGCCAGAATAGTCTGCAGCCACTTCAGACGGTCATTCCCAGCAAGTGTTCGCCTAGCAAAAATTCAAAGAGAATTCCATCTTCCCACAAACCGTCTGATCTGTGACATGCCCACCAGGTGGAACTCGAAATTAGCAATGCTGCAGCGTCTGCACAAGCAGCAGAGGGCCATCAATGAGTACCTGTGTGAGTATGGCACAAAGACAGGTTCAGGTCAACTTGGTTCCCCCCCCACACAGTGGCTGATGATCAAGGATGCATGCACTGTACTGTCACCATTTGAGGAGGCAACAGGGATGGTGAGCAGGGACAGTGCATGCATCAGTGACACAATTCCTTTAGTGTTCCTGCTGGAGTGCACTTTGCGGGGAATTATAGATGTGGCACTAGAGGCAGAGCAGCGGGAGGAAGAGGAGGCCTTCCCTAACTCTCAAGGCCCCAGTCTTTACGCAGACAGCATTCCTGCGGGTTCTCAGATCAGACACGAAGAGGATGCGGAGGAATATTTAAGTAGTGGGGGCATTGAAGGTGGGGATTCCTCAAGGGAGGCTTTTGTGTGCCCAGAAACCCAAGGACTAGTACGTGGCTGGGAGGAGGAAGTGCACAATGGGGTCATCCTCATTGACCAGGAAGACTCGGGAAGCTAATGCCACCTCCAACCTACGCTGCATGGGCTCCCTTATCCTGCAAAGCCTGCTAAAGGACCCCAGGATTTGTGCTATCAAGGAGAGGGATCATTACTGGTTGGCAAGCCTTCTTGATCCACGATACAAGGGTAAAGTTGCACAGCTCATCCTGCCCGTACAGAGGGAGCACAGGATGAAACAACTTGAGGATGCTCTAAAGCGACACTTGTGTAACACCTTTCCAGGCACTGGTAGGTTACCAAGTGATGACACAGGTGCTTCTGAGGCTGCGGATGATCAGAGGAAGAGCGGTGAAAGCCGGGGCCACTTGACAGATGCCTTTTTAAGTTTTTTTTAGTCCACGATGCCCAGGGACGTCAAATGTAGGCACCCATTGCTAGCGTCTTCACCATATGGTGCAGGACTACCTAGGGGCAAGGGCAGACCTGGATACCTTTCCAGCAGATGATCCACTGGCTTACTGGGTGTTGAGATTGGATCACTGGCCAGAACTTAGCCAATATGCTATGCAGCTACTAGGTTGCCCTTCATCCAGTGTGCTTTCTGAAAGGACGTTCAGTGCCACTGGAGGTTTTGTCACAGACAAAAGAGTGCGTCTGTCCACCGACTCTGTAGACCGGCTGACATTTATAAAAATGAATCAGTCCTGGATCAGCAGCTATCAATCCCCTGATGTTGACGTAACTGAATAGATTGGGGATCTCTTCTGCATTCCCAAAACCCCCACCACTGCACTCTTCCACAATACCACAAAGGGGTTACGGTGTGAAGGCACTTGCTGCCACCAAAGGTACAATATTTGGGTGCTCTGCCACTGACGCCTATACCAGATTCATATAATTTTAATATTGGACCGCAGGGTCCAACCCTGCACTCTTCCACAATACCACAGAGGGGTTACAGTGTGACAGCACTGTTGCCGACACTAAAGGCCCAATTTTAAAGCACCTATTGTTACTTTCATCCAAAGCCTGCATAAGTTTCACAATAATTTAGCCAAAAAATCACTAAACTTGTTCTGCGTGTCCTAAAATGTCTCTTCTTTTCATACAGGCTGCCGCCCCAAGCAGTTGTTTATGAATAGATTAAAGGAAAACCATTTACCGTCATTTGAAATGTCATTTTTTTATTTTTAAATGTTTCTATACATCCTACAAATCCGCCACTTCACGGGCAGGTTATGGAGACCTCCTAGGCACGATATTTGAAGGAATTTTTCGCTTTTATTCTTAACCTTTATTTCATGGAAAACTCACTGTTCCTTTAAAAACATCTTTTTTAAAACTTTTTTTCCTTGTTTCCTGTCCCCCAGGGCACTACCTGGACCCCCATACACCTTTTATGGCAAATATCTTGCATATATGCCCTCTTGGAGGGCACTCTAAAATTCGAACTTTTGAGTCCCATTGACTTGCATTGAGTTTGGTTCGTGTTCGAACTCGAACTTTTGAAATTGTTCGAGTTTGAATGCGAACCGAACACGGGGGTGTTCGGGCTCATCACTACTTGCTAGCAGTAGATATATGTAAAAATGTTTTTGACTGCAAATATCCTTTAACAATTACTTCTCCCTACAGGACAATTTAGCTGCCGCTGAAGATCGCTGGACTGCATTGTATTTCACTGTCAATTCGTCAGTATTTGGCGAATGGACAGCTTTGTGAATAGACGAACTGCCAAGAAATTGCACCGCTCGCCTAGGCCTGCCAGCAGTCTGGGGCACTCCTGGGCCTGCCTTCTTAATTATTTAAAGACTATTTATTCAATTTTTACTTTGCAAAAACCCTTTTTATCTTTTAAAGGTCTTTTTGTATTTTTTTTTATACATTTTCGTGTTTTTATTTTAAAAAGACTTTAATTTTGTAGCATCTTTTTATTATTTTTAAATTACCTTTTTTGTTAGACAATTTTTTTTATTGATTTAAGCTCCTATTATGAGAATAGGAGACATTTTTTCAGTTCAGAGGAATTGTACGATGTCAATTTGGTGTGAGTCAGTGGTTATTGGCGCAATTCTGCGGTTTTCGTCGATGCCCGCTAACTGCTTAGGCGACTCCATTTTCAGCAAAACACGGTGAACGTTCACTAAATGGTGAATTCACTGCATTGTCGGCGAATTGGAATTACCGAAGAACCCCGAAATGCGGCGAAACACAAAACACCAAAATTGCACGTAATTTAAAATAACATAAAATATGTTTTCATTTCACTAAATGCCCAAAAAAATCCAATTAGCTCCAGCCCATAAAGCTCTCAGTCCGGCCCTGCGTGTTTGCATAATCAGAGTTGGCCAGTCTGGATGAAGTCCAGGGCTGATTTTTTTTTTGTCCCAGTCCAGCCCTGTGTGCAGGTGTCTGGGTGCTGTGTGTAACCGGGTCCCTTATACTGTGACCGGAGAAACCACTGTCCTGGCAGATCATACAGATTGAGCCTCCGAGCAGCAGGTGGCGCTGTGATCACACACAGGGCGGTTTAGCATTTGCAAAGTTACTCGGTTGTAGTGCGCGTGATTACGTCATTGTGTGCCGTGATTGGTTGAATTTGAAAGATACAACGCGCGGGCACCGGAAGTGTCGGAGCTGAGTAGATGACTGTAAGATACCGAAACCCGGAGTTTGTCTGAGCATCCTGTCCGATTTACAGCTGACCCGGCGAGCGACATGAAAAACGCGTGAGTGTGCGAGGCCGGCCGCTCGTCGACCCGGACCCCTATAACCGGCAGCACTCGGTGCCCCCGCTATGCTGCGCGAGGGCGTTCTCTGTGTGTGGGGGCTTCACCTCATTATCACGGAGCCCTTGCTGGCTGCTTTAACCCCTGAAATGCTAGGGGAGCCTGCGGGTGTTTACCCATTTCAGCGGGTTTCAGGCGTGGGGGCAGGTTCCCCGTTGCTCTCCTGGCTGCCTGGCTCGTAGGGTTTGATGTGATCGCGAAGTGCTGGCTGCACCCTTTCAGTGCCAGCGGTGTAATGTCGTCTTGAGCCCTCGCAGGGCTGGCTGTTGTCTGCATTGCGTAGTGATTCCTGTGACTCTTGCGATGCTTCTCCTTTAACCCCCTGGTTTCACCCACCACACTGGCATCCTGGTTACAGGGCATCATGACTGCTTGGACTTGACTCCAGGTAGACAAGGTGTACAGCAGTGGTTCCCAACCCTGGTCCTCAGACCCCCCCCCCCCTAACAGGTCAGGTTTTAAGGATCACTTTGGGGGAAATGCAGACTGAATCCTGCAATCACTGAGCAGCGAATCATATCACCTGTGCTTCACATCTGCAAACCTGACCTGTCAGGGGTCAGCAACCTTGGCTCCCTGATGTTTTGGGAACTACATTTCCCATGTGGCTCAGTCAGCCTAATGAGTGACTGAGCATCGTGGGAGATGTTGTTCCCAAAACATCAGGGAGCCAAGGTTACTGTCCCCTGAGTCCTATCTGGAGTTCTCCTTCCCTTGTGTTGGGCAAGATTGCCAGGAGCTGGGTCAATGGTTTCCCAGAGTGCATGAGAGAATACATTACATGAGTCTGTGGGGTCACAGAGTGTGAGATCCTCCATGGATTTTGCACACACATTAGGAGATGCCATGGCACAAAGGATTCTTTGTTTTGTAGCACTGTCTTGAGGTGAAACCCATCTGAACCACGACTTGTTACATTGAAGTTGCCTCCGAAGTGATACATAGTAGCCCAATTGTTTGCCACTTTTGAAATTCTATCAAAAAGATGGAATCTTTATTTCCCAACAGAAACCATTTGAGACAGCTTCATTGTATCATCTGTAGCTGAGCCCCGTTCAATACCTCAGCAGCTGCTGAATTGCTGCAGCGCAGTTATTATTATTATTATTCTTTATTTATAAAGCGCCCGCATATTCCGCAGCAATTCAGTTTGCTGCAGCAGGGTCATTGAACGCTTTGGATGTGAATTTCGAATCCAAAATGGCCGATTTTTCTTAATGAAAGATTCAGATTGTTTTTTTTCATATCACTCGGACAAAATATAAAGAAAAGCAGTCAGCACAATTCCGTTTTGTACGCACACACCACAAATGGTAGTTTTTATTGAATAAACAGTATGTTTACTTCTGAAACAAAATTATAAATTGAACTGTATGTCTATGCAGGGGTAAATAATAAATATTTTGTGCTTTGGTGAACAAAAACCTCAAAATTAACATTGCTTTACGAAATTGTTACTTGCTTCATGGCGGTGGCCATATTTAATACGTCACACTCAGCTACTCGCAGCATCTCCTCGGGTCGCTGCAAGTGCTAAGTTAGCAGTGCTGAGCGGCAGAACGGCGTTCAATGGCAAGTTGCTAAGTTAGCACTTGCAGCGGTTGAGGTATTGAACGCGCCTCTGGTGTTTGGTTCTTTGCAGTGATCGCTGGCCAGGAAGTGGTTCATCCAATCGGCACGTTGCTGTGTTGCGTTGATATTTACCAAAGTAAACATAGAGGTTACACACTACCTGGAGAGCAATAAAAACGCACTAAGCTAGACATTCATAACAATCATACCCTTTCTAAAGATTGTCACCTTAATCACATTTGTCTTTAAGGTCATTTTTATTTTTGTCTTAAACCAAGGTGAACCTCTTCAGTCGCTTCATGATTTAGATTTTGTTCAAAGACAGCATGCATTGACAGTTTTTATTTTTTTTCTCTTCGATGTCCCAACAAATGATGTATTTTGCATTCATCATGAAGATTTATTTATTTGAAAAGGATTTTACCAGGAAGGATACATTGAGATTTCTCTCGTTTTCAAGTATGTCCTGGGTTCGAGAACAATTGAGTGGTTACAGATCAATGTAGTTGCCTTTTTTAAACTAGGGATAGACAAATCATCACGAGCCGGTATTCAACAAACAACCGGTATTGGCCAATTATTGGGAATATCGGTAAATAAAAGTCTAGGTTGACTCATTGCATCTGCGATACAAAGTCCTGCAGCTCAGTGCTGATTTGGGGCTTCTCCCACAGCTGGTTGACATCTTGAATGTCAGCCCTCGCTTAGGGACTCCCCTGCCCACTGACTGTATTGTATGTGAGCGTGATGGCAACTGAAATGAGGCTTCCCTCCCTTCTGACAGGGAATTCCCCTATACAGGAGACTAAGGGTTTTGTTGATCCCCGTAGCTCCTGCACTATATGTCCTATAGCAGGGCTATGCAACCTTGACCCTCCAGATGTTTTGGAACCCATGAGGCTCTAACAACCTAATGAGTAGCTGAGCAGCATGGGAGATGTTGTTACAAAACCTCTGGAAGCAAAGATTGCCGACCCCTTGCCTGTAGGGTCATACGAGGTATCACTGCAGAGGCCAGATGCTGGACATGGCCATGGTGTCACCCCCCCCCCCAAAGAAAGAATAAGGTTTTTTTTTTTTTTTTTTTTTTTTTTGGGGCAATTACTATAAATTAGTTACAAGCATTTATAAAGCACCAACAGATTCATTGGCGCTGTACAATAGAAACAAATGAATATACATACACGTTACACACTCACACACCTAACAGTAGGAGGGAGGGACCCTGCTCGAAAGCTTACACTCTTAAGAGGAAGCATAAGAGAGGACGGTCTTATTTTTGTGAGAAGGAATAAAGCCTGAACATAAACCACAGAAGTAAAGAGCAGAACATAGAGGATATAGTTAGACAGCAGGAACCGCAAAGAAGGGTCCTTATTTCAAGATCTGATTGTGAGCAGGGTCTTAAGGCTAGGGTCAGACGAACGTGATTTCAACGGACTGTGTGTTCGTACGGAAGACGAAGTAGTGGCCACAGTCCGTTTTTTTTTTCACTGACGTATTATTTGACAGATGTAGGAGGGAAAATAAATTAAAAAGCAAAACCATTTTGTCCGTGAAAAATGCTGGACGTACAAATGCAGTCCGTCTGACCACGTTCAATCACTCACACACAAAGCGTTGCGGACGCAGCGCACTTTGTGCGGCCGTTCTAGGGGTTGTACGTTCTTGCGTCCGTTTGCCGCGGCTGTTGTGCGTCCGCAGTTCAGTGCGGACGTACTTCGTGTGTGGGACTGAATTGGCCTTTATGTCATGCTATCACGGATGTACTTTTGTGTGCCATCACGGACGTGAACGCTGCGCTCGTCTGACAGGAGCCTAATTGTCTGGCACGCAGGGGTCATCGACTCGTCAACCTTGGCCCTTCAGATCTTCTGGAACTATATTTTCCATATGGTTCTGCCAAGTTAATAAGTACCTGTGCATCATAGGAGATGCATTTTCCAAACATCTGGGGATGACAAGGTTTCCGATCCCTGTCTCAGGTGTGGAGGAACGCACGCAGAATTCAAGAAGTGCTAAATTATTTATAAAGGCTTTTACCAGGAAGGATACATTGAGATTTCTCTCGTTTTCAAATATGTCCTGAGTTCAAGAACATTGAAGTGTTACAGTTACAGAAATACAAAGTAATACAATGCAAGATATTAAAAAAACAACACAAATATACAGATTAACAGAAAATAAATATGTAGGGAAATAGTCATTATGTTACATGTTTATAGGTGCATTCTGTATTGAGGTATGTTAGTAAGGAGTTCTTGAGTGACTTTAGACTGGGGGAAGATTTGATGGTGTCTGGGAGGTTATTCCATAACAGCTAAATGGCTGTAGATCACTGCTTATATCACAATTTTAAGAATTCCTTCATTTGTCTTCATGGTATAAATTTTGAGGTAATATTAGTAGTGGTCATGGTGAAACTCCACTTTGTCTTGGAGTATCCGACGGCCCTGGCATTGTTCTGCCCTGCAGACATGTATAATAACTGTATTGTCCAGCATAACCCATTCCTCCAGATCTGAACGCTCGGTGTTGAGGCCCTATCCGTTTGCCTTGGCAGCCTGCCACATCTTTCTAATCTGGAATGTGTGGGTGTTGTTCAACCACCAACCTCTGCCACGTACTACTAAGCCAGGGCGTCAAAAATGCACAATATGCTATATATATTTTTTTCCCATCCACTGTTCTTGTACAGACTCCTAAATTCTTCAGTTTTATCCTTTTGCGCCGGCTCACATTCTGTTAAAGCTTTGATTTGTGGCTTTTATGATTATCGGGGGAATATGCTGGGCATTTATATAGAGCTGCAACTGATTAATTTTCTTGACTCCATTCATTGGATCAATTTTTTTTAAAATACATACGGATGATGGATTGATTGCAGCATGCGTAGCTCTGGCCCATGTCGGCTTTCTCCCCAAACTAACGCTGCTACAAGCACTCGGATAGCCCTGATGATGTCATCATGCGACGGGGGAGTGGGGTGCTCCACGCAGCTTGACTATGCCAAAGTGATCAGGGTGTCCCCTGTAAAATAATTTCATGCGTAGGGAAAAGGACGTTTGGGCAAGGGATGTGACCCAAGTGTGAGTTTGGGCAATAAACCGGACATGAATGTGGGAGAGCTTGGTAGAAGGGACTGGACCAGAGGCAGGGAAGACCATTTCTGATGGGAGGGAGGGTGGCACACAGAACGCCAACTCAAATTAAGAATACAGCTCATCCTCCCAGAGGCAGTACCCCAGGGTCTCTGCTATAGCGCTGCTACTGTTCTAAGCTAAATACAAACAAACTGGGTATGTCTGACATAACCCTAGAAATAAATACTACATAAAGCAGCGGCGCGTCTTCTCCAATCAGCTACAAAGCAGCGTTTTGAGGTTTATTACCATCTGACTCTAGACAATGTGTGCTGTACACACATCAATTAATTGATAATGAGAATGTTTCCCTAACGGACTATTCTCATTATCAATTTTTAAGCTGTTTTAACCCTACGTTTTAGATATAAAACTATCCCTAATTCTTCATACATTTGTTCCGTTAGTGTTACCAATGTGATAGCTGCAGAATTTCTGTGGAAAAGTAACATTACAACGATGTTACATAATTCATGTTATTAGGGATGAAAAGGGCAAAGCAAACCATCCGAACGGATAGGTCTAACAACCTGTAATTCCGTTAATGACAAAGTTGTGATCCATGCGGTGTGTCAGGGCTACAGCTGAAGGATGGGGAAATTAAACTATCCTCTCCCATTCTCAGGTGCTGCAATCGGAAAGGCCAGAGGTCTATACTAGATCATGGAAATGCATTCTTTTGGCACATTCCTTATTGCCCAAGTTGGGGGTTGTGTGTAGGCACTAAGCTGTAATATTGTTGGGTTCCTGGATCCTTCCATCATTGTGCTTTTTTAAAGCTGCTGATGTGAATCAGAATTGTGTTCAGGATCATGCATGATCTTGTATAGAATGCATCAAACGTTTGCTTCTATATGCAGTGGTGCGCGTGCTTTAACCACATGCAGAGTTAAAGGGGTGCTCGGGTGTTACTACCTAGTTTGTATTATGGGGGGGGGAAACTAACCTTTTTTGAAGATCCGTTTCCCTTGCCAAACGTCAGACTCTCCAGCTTTTGCTTTGCACACTGCACAGCAGGTAGCAGAAACCCTTCAGCCAGTTTAGGTCTTCTCATTATCCGCCGCATGAGCTGGGAGTGTCCTGTAAGGCCATGCAAAGCAGCTTCATGGGATATGTAGTTCAGAAGCAAAGAATTATCTAATCTGTGCCTTCTTTCATTGACCACTTGGCTATTTCTAGATTACATGCTGCCTTCTGAAATATTGTGCAATGGTATGTGTTCAAGGGAAGGTGAATTAATCTGGTGCTCTATTCCCAGGTCTCCCTCTTTGCTGCCAGGCTACATGACTAGCTTTGCATGTCGAGATAAATTCAGTTTTTCTTACAAGGTTCCAATGTGGATTGATACGGAGTTTAACCACTTTCTGTATCCCCACCCCCCCCCCTCTATTTAGCCGGACGAAAACACCGAGGAGACCTCCTCACAAAAAGCCATCCAACGCAGACCAGAAGGATCCAGTTGGGGTGAGATTATAAAAACCTGACTCAATAAAACCTAAGCTTTCACCACAAACCCAAATTTATTTGGGAGCTGCTTATTGGCCATGGTTCCTCCATTTAGGCCCCGTTCACACCTAGCTGTTTTAACGCGCGTTCGTGCACGCTTTAAAACGCATGAACGGGGAAATCCCATGCTTTGCTATGGGCCCCATTCAGACCTAAGCGTTTTAGAGCGTGCAGGAACACGCTTTAAAATGGCCGACCCAAAAAGAAGTTCGGGAGCTTCTTTTCGGGCATACAGCAGCACGTTCGCGGCCATATCAACGTGCGTTTTTGTGCGTAAAACGCGCGTTGCGCGACGCAGCGCTATGCCCAGGTGTGAACCCAGCCTTACTGGCAATGATTCCAGGCACTACTGTGTTTGCGAACTGCCAAAATATTGTATACTTTAGAAATCAATTCCTTTGAGCCCCTGTACTCACACAAATCCATTCTTTTAGGTGTACTGCCGAGTGCGTCCTCTCTACCCTCCAGATCAAGAATGCTGCATTGAAGTTATCAATGAGACCACCTTGCGATTACATCCTCCAGATGGGTTCAAGGTCAACCGTAACGGGGAATATAAAGAGGTGAGTTACTTGTGCCTTTTCCCAATGCAGAGCTTCTTCCTGTTAGAAGATGCAATAGCTCAGTGTTACAAATGAAATGCACCTTCTTATTACTAACAGTTGTTTTATACTTTCAGACGCAATATTCCTTTAAACAAGTGTTTGGAACACAAGTGACACAGAAGGACCTTTTTGACGTTGTTGCCAAACCACTGGTCGATGATCTAATTCATTGCAAGAATGGTATGTCTTGTGTTGACATTGCTGGTGGCTTTGCTTTTAGTTGCGCATTTGCCCTGATCAGGACTTCTTGTTTTGTCTCCTAGGGCTCCTCTTCACATATGGTGTGACTGGAAGTGGCAAGACTCATACAATGACTGGGTCACCTGGAGAAGGGGGGCTTTTACCACGGTGTTTAGACATGATCTTTAACAGTATTGGTAACTTTCAAGCCAAACGATATGTAAGTTGTTTCTCTACCTATTTTAGTTACAATTATTTGATCTCATAATATGGATTCTAGGGACTGTATCTCCCTATACCTTCTGAAAGAATTGCTGTACATATCATACATATCTAGAATCTCGTAATTTTGAAAGAGGTAGCTGTGTTTTCCCTTTTCTGTACTGCTAAATTCTGTAGAGCAGGAGTAGCCAAATCATTGTTCCCCAGCCTTTGGTAGACTTGCCGTGATACTTTAAGCCTTGCCAAGCTTATTGTAAGGTGAACAGTTAGAGCTTCTGCAAACTCAAATAATGGTCACTTAGACCTTGAACGCAGCCAAACTACATGTTTAGAGTGATGTAGAGGGGGGGGGCTTCAATTATCAACCATACAGTAAGGTATAAAAGGTGAATCTCAATACAAAAGACACGTCCATGTTCAAGGTTTGTGTGTTCTTGCTAAACTTTTGGACTCTTCCCCCCCCCCCCCCCAATTCCCTTTAGCAGCATAGAAACAATACAATATTTTCTGGTAATGTGTCCCAATACAGGTTCTGCATTCTTATTTGTGTCAGATATAATTCTAAAACGCCCTGCTTTTGCATTGTCCAGTAATATACTGTTGAGGCAATCCCTTTTACTGCTTCTACTTTGTCTAACCGGTCACAAATGAAGCCAGACCTAAAGGAAATTTCCACTAATCCTACCATTTAGCAAAAAGGATTTATATAATAAATCAACTAGAAGTTAACTTTTAGCTATATTGTAGGATTAAATACCCTTGCCATTGTTTTAACCCTGAAAAAAGCAGGCAACAAACCTTAGTCGATGCTGTTTAATGGGTGTGTAAACCCTGAAAATAGTGACACGTGGGCCACAATGTCTTAATTGTACATTAAATAAATATTGTGACAATGCTTATGATGCAGGTTTTTAAGACAGATGATAGGAATGGCATGGAAATCCAGACTGAGGTTGACGCATTGTTGGAAAGGCAAAAGCGGGATGGCCAGCCACAGCTAATTAGCCGAACTCCTTTAAGCCGGTAAGGACCGCTATGATGCATTGAATAGGTCCACCTAAATGCCGCTTGCTGAATTCTGCATTTTTGTCTATAGACACAGGGCAGAACCTGAATTTGCTGACATGATAAACATTCAGGAACACTGTAAAGTGGAGGAGGTGGATGAAGACAGTGTGTACAGTGTCTTTGTATCCTATATCGAGATCTACAACAACTACATCTATGACCTCTTAGAAGAAACAGCTATAGATCCAATCAAGCCAAAGTAAGTAACATTTTAGATTAAATGGCACACATTTGAGCTAGGAACCTCTCCGTTTGCCAAATTGCTTTTCCTTTTAATTTTAATCTTTTTCATGTGCGCTTGTTTACCTAAAACACAAGAACATTTTAGAGCTTGGTTCCACAACCTGAGGTGATCTGCTAACTATTAAGTGGCCAGTGCTGTATCTTCCAAAATGATGATTGATAATGACCTCATTGCTCAAGTGCATCTCCAGTCTTACTAGTGTCCTTCCTATTGGGATGGAAAGTCTTGCTTTCGCTCCCAACACTCCACTCAAACTGCTCTGACCAAGGTGACTAATGATCTAGTTGCTGCCAAAACCAAATGTCACTTCTCCCTCCTTATTCTTCTCAATCATTCTGCTGTATTTGACACTGTTGACCACCCTCTCCTACTCCTCACGCTGTGTCAATTTGGCCTCTGACTCTGTTCTCTCCTGGTTCTTTTCCTACCTCTTTGCTCCTTCAGTGTCTCCTTCGCTGGTGCCTCTTCCCCCTCCAACTCCTTCAGTTGGGGTACCTCAAGGCTCTTTTCTGGGTCCCCTGCTCGTCTCAATATATACCGCTTGTCTTGTCAACCTCATCTCCTCCTGTGGACTTCAATATCATCTCTATACCGAGCAACACCCAAATCTACCTTTTTGCTCCCAAGCTCTCTCCTCCCATGCTACGGTCAGCTGTCTCCAACTGGATGACCTCACGTTTCCTAAAGCTTAACCTCTCTAAAACCTGAACTTCTTCTTGTCTTTCCTCACATTCCTGCACCCATTTCCCTTCAGGTGAATGGTGCCTCGGTGTCCTCCTTGACTCTGATCTCTCCTTTACTCCTCACATTTGGCCACTAAATCTAGCTACTTCCACCTAAAAAACATTGCACGCATCCGCCCCGGTCTTAATCAGGACTCTGCTAAAATGCTCATCCAAGCTCTTATCTCTGGCCTTAAGAGATCCCAGATTCTGCCTCTGCAGTCTGTTATGAATGCCTGTGGCAGGCTCATCCACATCACCTCTCGCACCTCTCTTCCCACCCCCCCCCCCCTCGTCAATGTCTACACTGGCTCCCTGTCTCCTATAGTATCAAATTCATATTACTGGTGCTCACATACCAAGCTCTCCATAACCGCGCCCTGCCTACATCTCCTCACTTTCTAATAGGTATAACCTGTCCGCTTCGCTCGAACAATGATCTGAAGCGATCAGCTTCACATACCTGCACCCCCAACTCCCACCTCAGGACTTCTCTCAAGCTGACCCCTTTCTTTGGAACTCCTTCCTCCGCAACATTAGACTCTCCATCTTACTCCCTAATCCCCTTCTGTTCATTTCCTGCTGCATCTTCCCACATAGCCCAAATGCTCCCCTCTATTTCACATTCTCTAATCATCCTTTATTTATAAAGCACCAGCATATTCCGTAGTGCTGTACAATGGGGACGCACAAACACGAGTCATACATGATAAATAAGGAAAAGACAACCCTGCCCAAAGGATAGCTTGTCTAGAAAGTACAGCACTTTAACCAAGTGCTCGGCCAGACATCCGTGAGCTTACAATCTAAGGGATGGAGTAAGTGGAGCAGAGGGAAGGTGAAGCTGGTTGCTAGAAGAAATGTTGTGACGGTTGCATGGGAAGGACCAGAAG
This sequence comes from Leptobrachium leishanense, assembly GCA_009667805.1. NCBI lineage: Eukaryota > Metazoa > Chordata > Amphibia > Anura > Megophryidae > Leptobrachium > Leptobrachium leishanense. The sequence continues at coordinate 130,931,454 of CM019065.1, forward strand.
GTTGGGCTGAGTAAAGGTAATTAGCGAGAGAAGTGGAAACAGCTGTAAAGGAGCCCTTAAATTATGTACCGGGGTGGGACTACAGAGTGGAGAATCTTGGGTCTGATGGTTAGTGTGTGCTGCAAAATAGAATGGAGATTCGCTAAGTGTGCTTTTAAAACTACACGGCAGGAGGAGGAGCAGGCAGAGGTGAAGACCAGGTTAAACAAATTTAAGTTAAAAGGAGGGAACATTGAAAAATGGAATCAGCCAGAAATTAATACATTTAAAAATAAAATACAGTTGCAAGAATGGGGCTCTTTGGAGGATGGCATTCTGAAGTCCTGCTACCTTATGCTTGTTCCGGGGTGCTGGTCAGTGTATGCTTTTGCTGGTTCCGGTGGTGCAGAGTGGAGAATCTTGAGTCTGATGGTTAGTGTATGCTTGTTCCGGGGTGCTGCTCACCTTCTGTGCCACCCCTATCCTTTTAGATTATAAGCTCTTGAGCAGGGTGCTCTCGCCCACTGTACTGTGTTGAACCTTTTTATGTATATTTGTTGTTCTGCCTCCCATTGTACAGTGCTATGGAACTTGTTACCGCTTTTAAAAAAACTTGTAACTGTAAATATCTGTGGCCATATGCTACAATGAAAGTCAGTAGTAAACATGACCCAAGGAGCTGTCAGCTTGAGTCACACAACTCCTGACCAGTTCTGCATTAGAATTCAAAGGATAACAAATTGGCAAAACAAACCCACAAAACATCCTATAATTGTGTTCAAACTTATCAAGGCTGAATTGCGATTATGCAATAACTGATCCCTTCACCTGCCTTTACTAGTAGATATTGTATTGGTTATGGTAAATTGTAGCTTGCTACGTTCTCACCTGTTTTGAAGGATATAAGCGATTGTTATGTATACGTGACTGTGCTTGAGTTGACACGTATGTATACTTGATCTATTAAGTACAAAGTCTTTTTAATGACTTGCTGGGTTCAGGACAACCAAATAACATGCTCACAACTCAAGTGCATATGCATGTTAAATTAGAACTCATTGCTTTGTATATTGACACGCCACCATAATGTTTTGTCACCCTGTCTTCATCCTTCAGTTGTTTACTACGGATAAAGCTTATAAACATGTCTTAGATCCTGTTTGACCTACGCTATAATTACTTTTATTTTTTTTCTATTGTGCATTTTATATAAGGTAACTTGCCCTTCCTACATCCCCTCCATGCAAAGACACATTAGGGGTTATTCCAAAAACTGATCTGGCCCCGAAATGTCACCAAACCGTGATTTTCACCGTACGGTGCCACTTCGGGGCCATTCGGATATTCAGAGAGCAGGCAGTTTGCCAAAATCTGAACTGCCAGAAAGCATGGTGACATTTTGGCAGTTTAAACCATTGCTTCTCTATGGGAATTTATCTATTCAGAGAACACCGAACAGCATTGAAATGTCAAAGTGCTCTGCTGTTTGCTGGTTTCATTCGGCAGATTTTAGGTGAACCTCGTAGGTTTCAATGTTAAAAATATTCAGGTTTTTATCCATTATCGAATAGACGGCTTTTTTTTTTTTTCCCCTGTTCGGTGGCTTGGCGACCAATTTCCATGCTGTTCGGGGACCCTGCAGTGAATGCTGAATTCACCGCAAGGTGGGGAAATTTGATTCCCCGAAGTGCAGGGAACGAGAGCACCGACAAGTCGGCAACATTTCATTCCTCTCTGACTAACCCCCATTTTAGTTTTACTATTATCTTAAATCCTACATGTAAGTACTCCATAGAGTTGGTGATGGATTAATGTCTTGTTCAAAAGCGTCAGCTCTCAATCCCTCTGATTCGTTGGCATTTTCAACCAGAAGAATTCATGTTATGGATGTAAAATATAGAAATTTATTTTTTTCAAATACAACATTATGCACACAGAGCATTCTTGCAAATACGTGTATCACTCCTAATGTGACTGAAGCAACATCAAATGAAAGTAGTTAACATTTTCACCCCTGTTTACCAAGTGTTACACAGTATAAGGTCTCTTCAGAAACCTGATAAACAGGGCTTTATGAAGTTAGGGGACCTGTAGCCATGGGCACCAAGATTTTCACATCTGGTTCCTAAACACCTATTTGCATTGGGGGGCATGTAAAATGTGTAGTTGGTTCTAATCACTTTCTTCTAGGTCTTGACATTTGTCAAGCCCTGCTTTAAGTTGATTCTGTACAGGTTCTGTTCACTACAATGCAGCAATCTAAAGGAATGCAATGTAGAGATTATAACCTGTTCCTATTCCTTTGTCAGGTGGAACACGCCCGGGAAGAATGCAGACTTTATGTATGTTTACAGTCCAGCTTGTGTTGCTGCCTAAACCCTGTGCCATCATCTGTTCTCCTACACATCATAACTGCTTGTAAATCATGCTCCACGCTGCATGTTGGCTTCCTTTTTAATCCTAGTGCTTCTAAATTAGCTAGATTCAATGCTTGGTCCAATTTATTAGTGACTATGAAACGTATTCTATACCGCTCTCATTACAGACCACCACAATCCAGGAATCTACGTGAAGACCAGAATCATAACATGTATATTGCAGGGTGCACAGAGGTGGAAGTCAAAACTACAGAAGAAGCTTTCGATGTATTCTGGAGAGGTGAGCTGTACTTCTGTATTTTTCATATTCATTATCTTAGAATACTGTCAGTTTACATAACCTCGTGTTATCGGGCTTAAATATTCTTTTTCAAAGGTAGAACTGTAATTTCTCGCTATGTAGAATTTCATAGAATAATCAAAGAGCCCAAGGTTAAACTCCCAGGATTTTCAAGCTCTGCAATGGCAGAATGCGGTATGGGAGTAATGGGAAAGTGGCAAAATAGGGCTTTAATGGAGCAAACCTCTATTGTGTAACCACAATACTCTAAGGATAGATTTTTGAATTTGTAAATATTAAACTGATCCTGTTCTGCCAGTTAAAGTTTTGACAGTCACAGCGCTATGAATTTGGGTTTGCCAAGCCTTGATCTATGCAAAATTAATAAACCTAGCATTGATGCAGTGTTACAAAATTCATTGCTAGAATCCACTATTTGTAAGGAAGAATAAATGTATGCAGGCCCAAAGGCCTTTGATCTTCTGGTTGTATCAGAAATTTTAGGTCCTACTCCTACAATGTGACAGCCCTTATATCGACATGTCAAAATCTGTTGCTCAACTTGAGCGATTTAAAAAAAAAAAAATGTACAGCGCATAGCAGGTTTAAGGCATTCTTTCATTTGATATTTGGGGTTGCTTTGAACCATAGCAACATTGTGAAATACCCCTAGTTAAACCAGTGTTTTGATGTCATTTGTTTTCAACTGTCAATGTTTTTGTTGCAGGTCAGAAAAAGAGAAGAATTGCAAATACACAGCTAAACCGTGAGTCCAGCCGCTCCCACAGTGTCTTCATGATAAAGTTGGCACAAGCCCCCCTCGATGCAGATGGAGACAATGTACTTCAGGTACTGGAGCTGTTATTGTATGTTGCTGTGTATAAGTAGCTGGATGTAACTGAACAAGTGATTGACTATATAGTTTTAAATTTCTTTCCTTTGCAATACATGACTTGTCAAGCTATGTTTTAAGTGATTGCAAAATATTAAAGGATCGCTTTATTTCTTTGTAGTATTTGTGAGCCTGCACGCACTGTGACTGGAGGAAATACAAATTCAAGCTTTTTGCAGTTGGTGCAGAGACTACTTTTACACAGCTATCTCTTACTTAAAATATTTCTTGCCCAGTTTAAAGTGGCAGTGTTTACATTTAAAACCAAACTTCTGGTTTCTGGGTAAACGTTGTAATGTCATTTGCGGATCTGCATGGGAATGTTTTGGGGTCCATCCTTCTGTCCTCATGCTTGGAAGAATATTGGAATAATTTGTAAATGTAATTTTCGCCTTTTAATCATTGTTCTACGCCATCTTGTGGCTGTTCTTTGGTTTTTGAAAGCAGTGTGTCGTCCGTCCCCCCCCCCCCCCCCCTTGAGACTAGGGTTAGCCGCATTGACACCCCCCCCCCCCTTCAAGTGTTTTTGTACTGCCATTCATCTGGTTCCTGGAGTGCAACGTTATCCATATTCTCTAACGTGTGACTTTGTGTTTAGGAGAAGGAGCAGATTACTGTCAGTCAGCTTTCACTTGTGGATTTAGCTGGAAGTGAAAGAACAAATCGCACAAAAGCAGAGGGAAACAGGCTACGTGAAGCAGGTAAAGGCCGTATATAGAAAGTGGTGATACTGTCTGTAAATACAGTGCCTCAGTCATACCATTTTATAGGAAAAGATGGTAAAGACGTATTTCTTCCTTCAGGTAACATCAACCAATCCTTGATGACATTAAGAACCTGCATAGAAATTCTTCGCGAAAACCAGCTTTGTGGCACAAATAAGGTGAGACATTTTTCCAGTGTTAGATGGTTAAAGTTTTGCCCTTCTTGTGTATTGCATCTTGACATGTCTAGTCCTAGGCTGTAGTGGAAAGCTGAATTTATTGCCATAGGCTGTGAAAAAATCTTCCCTTTTTTATAGATGGTTCCCTATAGAGACTCCAAGCTGACTCACCTCTTCAAGAATTATTTTGACGGAGAAGGCAAAGTCCGTATGATAGTGTGTGTTAACCCGAAGGCTGATGACCATGAAGAGAGCTTGGTAAGATTACCTGAGACCTTTCCTTTCTGCAAACACTACATCCTACTCAACATTGTCATGGCAACGATACAATGTAGTCTGGGGGTACCATCATTCGTCTGTCAATGGCTTTTAGCTAGTTTGCCACTTCCACAGCACATGATAAAGGGAACTTTCTTTGCGTGTATTGTGGCATGAAGAAAAATTTTAAAGTCTGACTGTGCTAATGTGTTTGGCCTGCAGTCAGACTTTAACATTTTTCTTCATGCCACAATACACACAAAGAAAGTGTGGAGATTGGTTAATAATGGTCTGGCGTACCTGAAATTGTTTCTACTAGGGATACATTGGAATTTCGGCCGACACACCTGCTGAAAATGGTTATCGGTTTCGGCTCAAACAAAACATCAGCTGAAAATTGATACCAGCTGACACTGAGCGAGCACTCTTCCAATGCTGCTTAGCTGGAGATAATTGGAAAGAGGAAGGAGCTGCTACATTTATTTCTGAACACAAAGGGTTAACTGCATGCTTGGAGCTGCTGCACACTATCATGGCAAAGCAGTAAATTTTGGCCTCTCGGTGACCTCCTGCCAGGTGTGCTGTCTGCTCTGTGAGGAAACCTAGGATGGAAACAAGGACTGTAGAGTACCCTGCTCATAGGAGCTTGCATCCAGGCCTCCAATAAATTAATGGAGCTTATTCTACACATGTTCACATTGCAATGGTTTGTCTTTTTTCCTTTGCATCTTAAAGTCCCCTTTTTATAATGCTTAGTTTTTCTGCACATTATTTCTTAGTAATCTTGGTTATTTTTTAATTACCGACTCCTTATTGTGGTAAAATTGAAAATGATTTACTCCACAGTGATCAGGAACAGACAACGTTTCAACGCAATGGTCTTTGTCAAGTCTGACAAAGACCATTGTGTCGCAACGTTGTCTGTTTCTGCTCACTGTGGATTAAATCGTTTAAAATTTTACCACAATAAGGAGTCGGTAATTATTTATTTCTGAATATTTATTTATAAAGGATTTTACCAGGAAGGATACATTGAGATTTCTCTCGTTTTCAAGTATGTCCTCGGTTCAAGAACATTGAAGTAATACAATGCAAGATATTAAGAAAACACATATACAGATTAACAGAAAATAAATATGTAGAAAAATAGTCATTATGTTACATGTTTACAGGTGCATTCTGTATTGAGGTATGTTAATAGGGAGCTCTTAAGGGACTTTAGACTGGGGGAAGATTTGATGGTGTCTGGGAGGTTATTCCATAATTGTGGTGCTCTGTAGGAAAATGAAGATCGAGCCACTGTCTTTTTGTATTGTGGTATTGCAAGTAAGGTGCTGGTCCTGGATCGGAGGTTATAGGATGAGGGAGCTGCTGGGGGAAGCAGTCTATTCAGGTAGGGTGGCAGCTTCCCAGAAATGCTCTTAAACACCAGGCTGGAAAGGTGAAGGGTGCGTCTGGATTCCAGCGATGGCCAGTTTAGCTCTTTTAACATGTCACAATGGTGGGTCATGTACACTGGTGTATTTTGGCCTAGGCCCAGGCCTAGGGCGGCACTTTCCAGGGGGCAGCGGCTTGCACTGGGTGGCCCCACCCCAAAAAAAAAAAAAAAAAAAAACTGCCCGCTTTTTCGTTAACAGACTCTATTCTGGACTGAACACCCACCGGGAAGGGAATCAAAGCTACAGTGCACCCTCTGGCAGTGGCACCCCACTGCTGACAAGATGGCTCCACAGCATAATTGCTGTGTGCTCATATACACTCGGTTTGCTGGGAGTTTTATTGCAGTGGACTCTGATACGCTGACACACACCACACATTGAATTTCTGGGAGTTTTATTGCTGTAAATTCTGATGCACTCATACACACCGCACATTGCATTGCTGGGAGTTTTATTGCTGTGGATTCTGTGATACACACTGCATATTACTGTGAGTTTTATTGCCCTGGAGCTCTGGGATACGCTCATACACACTGCACATTACTGTGAGTTTTATTGCTGTGCAGTTCTGTGATATGCTCATACACACTGCACATTTCTGTGGGTTTTATTGCGGTGCAGCTCTGATAGGCTCATACACAGTGCCCATTTCTGTGGGTTTTATTGCTGTGCAGCTCTGTTACGCTCATATGCAGTGCACGTTTCTGTGGATTTTATTGTTCAACCAATTAGAGCGGCTGTGATCCCGTTTACTTGACATGCGTGGCTGTTCTTTGAAAAAATGCTTGAATTTAAACATTTCATAATTTTATCTCAATAGATACATTTGAAATGGTATACAAGTAGGCACTTGGTATCCACTTTTAATATAAAGAGAGGAAAAGGCGGAGCTTGAAGAGGAAGGGTGGATTAACCAGGAAGAGGTGTGGCCTTGACAGGAAGGGGTGCGTCAAATTTAAATTAGGGGGTGCACGAGTTTAGTCAGGCCTAGGGCAGCACAAAACCTAAATACACTACTGGTCATGTAGTTACATTGTAATGCAAAGTGGCAGAATGAGTTATATAATGTAGTAAGTTTCTGAAGATGTGTTTGTGGGGCGGCTGCGTACACTACATCTCCGTAATCAATAGCCGGCATAAGCATTTGTTGTACAATCTGCTTTCTTACCGCGGGACTCACGCAGGATTTGTTTCTGTACAGGGCGCCTAGTTTGGGGTAAAGTTTAGATGAGAGTTTTTCGATGTGGAGGTCAAAGGATAGATTAGGGTCCAACCACATACCTAGATATTTGAGAGAAGTGACTGTGGTCAGCGTGCCATTTGATTTTGTCCCAACACATAGATGGGGATTTTGCAATATATCTGGAATTGGAAGTGTGTCCACGCCGACTGGATTTTCTTGAGTGCAGCATATGTTTGGACTTTCAAGATTACGAAGACACCCACAAAAAACGAAACCCACAACCTCAAAATAGCTATATAGGAGTCTGGGTGCAGCAGTCCAAAAACATAAAACTCCGAAAAGTAGAGACCATTTTAAGTCTTTGTTTATATGTTGACTAAATAAGACTGTTTTAGGCTCCCTCTGAGCTGTTATCGATGCATATTTATATATTACAGCAAATAATGTGTTTTAGTTGAAGACATTTACACATCCCAGCAATTCAGAGTTCTCTGAAGTGTGTGTGTGTGTGTGTGTGTTTGTTTTACACATGAATGTATGCACTAGATGCAAAATAACCCCACCAAAAATATCTTGCGTTTTAATGTGGATGAGTCTAGTTTGTGTAATTGTATTAATATTTTAAAAATAGAGGGGGAACGATGTTCGGTGAATCACTAGTTTCTACAAAAAGCCCATATTTCCGCTTTCAAAGAGAAAGTGACTTCCTCCCTAAAGAGCCAGAAAATAAGCCTTTCAAAGCATCATAAAATACTGCAGTCAGCTGTGTTATGAGTGACCCTTTTGTGTGGTTTAGTCTAATAAATCGACCCCTTTTATCACATATTGTTACAGCAAGTGATGCGGTTTGCAGAGATGACACAAGAGGTGGAAATTGCCAGACCTGTGGACAAACCAATATGTGGTCTTACTCCAGGACGTCGGTACAGGAACCAGGCATTCAAAGAGGAGCTGTCTCGCAGACTGGAAGAGCGTGGGGGCCCAGTGGTTGGGGGTATGTTATGACACTGTAAAAACGACAATCTGCATCAGCTTTTTCTATTTTTCATATACTAATCATATTCCTTATTACCAGCAGAGCCTGAGGATCAGTCTGTAATGGATGTACTCATACAAAGCTTTCCTCAAATCCCTTCATGCGAGCTCCTGGACGTCAATGATGAACGTACTCTTCCAAGACTTATTGAGGCCCTGGAGAAAAGGCGGAGAATTCGACACATGATGGCTGATGAATTCAATAAAAATTGTAAGATGCTGATTCTATTGCCAGTTTATACCAATTAAACACCTGTAGTGTTGACCCCCCCCCCCCGAAACTAATCCAATATCTATGTTGATGATTCACAAACCAATAGTTTGTGAAAATTTATTTTTATTCAAAAAAAAAAATCCTTACCAAGTAGATTTTATTTAAATTATGAAATCCTATTCACAAAAAAAAAATATTCTTCACCTTTTTTATATATGTGGTATAGCTTTAATAACTGGCTCTTTTGTCTCCAGTGTCTGCCTTTAGGGCAATGCTACAAGAAGCTAATGGGGCGGTCTCTGCCAAGGAGAACTTCGTTCAGGGCAAAATGACAGAGAAGGATAAGGTTATAACATCCCAAAAATCTGAGCTTGAGCGACTGGAGAAGAAAATTAAAACATTGGAGTACAAGGTGGGTGAGACATCTGTTAGCATTTATGGGTTTTAATTAGGACAAAATAATCCTATTGCAATATTCATTTAAAAAAAAACCAATTTTTTTTGCGATTTAGGCAATTGTTTTTGCTTTTTCAAACATGCTACATACATTTGAAATGTGTTCAGTGCACAAGAAGTGCATAACAAAACCTTTCACAATGAAATAACATAGTACTAATAGTTTAATAAACAAAACTGTGGTAAAATTAAGTAACTAAATTCCAGTCATAAATAAACTTAAACAGTTTTTTCAGTGCACACATTTCACAATGAAATAACATACTGTACAGTAGTACTAACTGCTTGATAAACAAAACTAAGATTAACCTCAACTCCAGTCATAACAATAAATAAAAACAGATTAAAACCAAAAAACAGATTGCTCTCTAAAGGTTTTTTGCAAGAAAAACCAGCATGTCTGCCATTTCGGGTTTTAAGCATGAACGATGACATGTCACCACATTTCCCCCAGTACTAAACACTCTGAAGGTGACCTGGTGGCTCATGGATACTGCCCCAGCTCACCTCTTTGCGCCGCGTGTTCGGCTCCCTGTGAGCTTCCGGCGACATCGGGCTTGGGCGCTCGCCTGGGGGAACCACCTGACGAGCTGCGAGAACACGGCTGTACACGTAGTTCCCCCTGCGAGCACCCAAAGCTCCATGCCGCCGGAAGCTTACAGGGAGCCGAACCCGTTAATTTCCGCAGCCCTAAAATGAATGGATAAAACGCAGCCTTATGTGGTTTAGAAATCGCATGTTCTTTTATTTTTTTTAAAATTATTTTTTTTTGCGATTAATTGCACAGCTGCAGCTTAAATTGCAATTTTATTGCGATTAATTGCACAGCCCTTGTTTTAATGTCTTCTTTCTCGTATGTACTGTTATTTTGACACTTGCCTGTTTTACAGATTGATATCCTTGAAAAGACCACAACAATTTATGAGGAAGAAAAACGCACTTTGCAGAATGACCTGGAGACACAAAATCAGAAGTTGCATCGTCAGCTGTCAGATAAAAGGAGACTAGAAGCTCGATTGCATGGAATGGCGTCTGAAAATGCTATGAAATGGGAGAAAGAATGTGTTAGTGTCTCAGCCAGTATCCTTTAATGTTTCTTTATCTGTGCCTAGCCCATGCTTGGGCTATTGGCTTATGATGGAGTATAGTTTTGATTTCCAAAGAAAATGGATATTCTGTATATACCAATAGGAGCATGTTTTTGTGTTGGCGATTTTTCTTTTTTCTTCACATGGGGTCAGTACAGTCATGCCTTTTCCAGGCTCCTTCATTCCACTAATTGTTGTCCACTTTTTAGGAACGTCGGGTGGCTGTTAAGCAGCTAGAGATGCAAAATAAACTTTGGGTAAAAGATGAAAAGTTGAAGCAGCTCAAAGCGATCGTAACAGAAAAAGGAGAGAAGCCTGAACGTCCATCTCGAGAGAAGGACCGTGAGAGAGATCCAAGGGTTCCTGTTAGATCCATCTCTCCATCTCCTGTACCCGTATGTAACCCTTTTATCTATCTTGCATGGTATAGATGGTTGGCATTGTCACTTGTGATGTCTATAGGTGTTGCTGCATGTCTGTGCTCACTGGGTCTGCAGAGGGTTGTGGGTGCAGTCTTTCCACTGAGGTTTTTCATCGTCTTATGGGCAATTTCTATACAGTTTTAACTCCTGTGTTCAGCAGGCAACGCTTTGTGACTGGGCTCCAATTGTCTACATAATGACCAAAGTTTGTAATCGGTTCCCTTCGGCTTCCTGTGGGGGGGGGGTGTATTTTGCTCTATTTTTTTTTTTTTTTTTTTTTTTTTTTTTTTCTTCATTCTGAAATATTTACTCTTTGCCATTTTCATTTAAAGTCTCTATTCGTGACATTTGATACTTTGACAGGAAAGAAACTTTGATATTTTAAATTTGGCACTATTACCACAAGCCATGCAAAAAATACTATGGTGACCCTCCCCCATAACGTGGTGTGGCTGCTCTGTTACACATTGTGGTATTTGGTTGACCATTTATCTTTTTTGCAAGCGGCTTACCACCTTGAATAAATCCTTGAATACCAGTAGTAATATGCAGGCAGCAAGTCAAGAACTGGGGCTTTCCTGCACAGCACAAACACCTCTAGCTGTGATATTTCTAGACCCCCCACAGGAAAGTCTATATCTTGAGTTGTGGTTTGTGGTCATACATGCTGCAATGGTATCGGCTGCATAAATGCTCCCATCGGTTAAGAGAGCACCGAATTGCACAGTGCATTTCCCGGCTATTCACCAAATATCGGAGCATTGCCAGTGTAATATGGTGCCTGTCTACGGCAGTGAAATTCCCCATAGAGAAGTAATGGTTAATCTATTCAGAGAACACTGAAATGTCAGTGACATGCCCTGATTTTAGATGGTTTCATTCGACAGGTTTAAACAGGTGAATCCCATAGGTTTCAATGTAAAACAAGTTCTGTTCTTCCTAAATCGTCAAGCTTATTTTCATTTGCAGCAAAAAGTCTCTATTTAAAATGAATTTGACATTTTTTTCAGGATTTTTTTTTTTCTGCTGTGACAGACTTTTTTATTTATTTTTTATTGTAACTTATAGGACCTTGTTTATTCTTTCCAGGTATTTTCATATCTCCATCTCTACCCCTGTTTTTTTTTTTTTTTATATTTCCTGTGGCCTGTTTGGCGGGTCGTTGACATTTCTCGGCGGGTTTGCAGCTGCGTTCGGTTTTTCAATTTGGGGGATTCAGAATGAGTTAACGCACTTCGGGGCCCTGCAGCGAATACTGAATTCACTCCAGGGTCGGCGAATTTGACTACTCGCCGAATTGCAGTGAATGAGAGCACACTGAAGTGTCTGACATTTCCATGCTCTCTGAATAACCCCTTTTAATTGAACATGCCTGTGGTCTAGAAATAGTAGGCAGTGGTTGCTGTAGCACATCTACTAAACTCTGCAGCAACTTGTGTTGGTGTCTAGATTCCACTGCTCAGGAGCCAAGCATCTTCTAGTTTTGCTGCAGCCACAATTATTCTTCGAGTGCTAGGATTGCAGTGCGGCGCACTGAATTGCAGCGATTTGCTAAATTGGCACTCAAAGCTGCGTATGAACTGAGTTTTAAACTGAGACTTTTTTTTTTTTTTTCGAGGTTATCACCTGATTCGGTGAAGGGACACTCCAGCTACATGGGCCAATTTGTTGCAAAAACATGCGTGATTTTAGGTTGTCCGTATATATTGCAAAAAATAAATCTGAGGATTAAATCCAGATTCCATCCTCATCTGAATCTCTATGGCATTGATTGTTATAGCAGAGGTCTTAATGAGTAATCCTTCCAGTGAAATGAGTCTTTATCCTTGTACACATGACGTCATGGGTGTTGCATATTCCCAGCATAGATGGTGAATGTGCAACAGCCAGGTTATGTAGTGTACTAAAATATTTGTATGGTCAGTCCCAGCTGGAGCGTCTCTCGTGCTGACGTGTCATTTCATCAAAATCACAAGTGTGATCACTTTTACTATTGTGTGGAATATGTAATGTAGCCATTGGCTTGCATTGTATATGAATAAATATTCTCTCCCGTTGACTGGTTTCCCTATTCCCCCAGTCGCTTTACAGCCAGCCAGCCTCAGGCGAGCTGCACCTACATAGGCGCTCCAACTCCTGTGAAAGCCTATCCGTGGCATCTTGCATCTCGCAGTGGGAGCAGAAAACTCCACAGCACGACCTTGTGAGAAACGTGTGCTCCAGCCGCAGGCGGCGGGAGCCTGATGCAGCTAGGAAGCTGGTTACAGCAGAGAACATGTCCCCATATGCCATGTCCAGCCAGCAGCAGGCAGAGCTAGAAGAGGAGCAGTGCTGCAGGGTTAGTAAGCTGCCACAGGTGCCAACAACAAACACCTCAAGTAACCAGGCTTAGCATTGGGCCTGGCAACCTCTAAACAAGTGTTAAAATGTCTCAAACCCAAGATTTACTACTGCAAATATGCTTTGACTTGGCGAACACTAATAGGGTCCCTAGCATGTTTTTGCTCAGAGCTCTGCTTGACTATCGTCTGTTAAACAGGATCACAGAATTCATATACCTGGCTTTATTCAGCGGTCCATATTTATTCGTCCAGGTTGAGGATGCCAATAGTTGGCTGGCAGAGCTACCTGTAGCTTGCTGGTGTTACTGGGAATTCTGTATAAAGGACTGTGTGAAACAACAGTGATTTAAAAAAAAAAAACACACTTTCTGGACGGCAGGACATTTTATATTTAGTATTATTTTATAAAGGTAAAGGCTGTAACTAGTTATGAGATACAAGCTTTCTTAACTTCCACGTTTCTTGATGTGGTACATGAAAATATCTGGCTATATATGGGATTTGGTGCTCCTGATCCTGGAGATAAAGACTTGTAGTCCTTGTGTGGGAAAGCTGATTTTATATGTGACAATAACACACTCAGCAATTTTAATCTTGTTCTTCCATAAACACACATTCAGTCTTTTGCTTGCTCCATTTCACTTCATCTTGAACACATTGTATTGGCAGTGTCTTCAGTCCATGACAGTGTACATACTGTATATCAGGAGAGCCTGTGTACATTACAGGGACATGCTGTTGCTTTGCATGAAGTTATGCTTGGAGCATTCTCTCGGCTCTCTGACCGATGATTCTTTTGCTGTGGGACTTTTTTTTTTTTAATCGGGGCTTGCTTTGCATGGCTGCAGAACATTCCAGCTTCGCAAATTGTCACGCAATCATTTTGGGTGTTCATCAGGTCTGGTAAATGTGTGCGCTTATTTTGAACACCTTTTAACTTTTTACATGTTTTGCTTTTACAGCCATGTGTTTTTGTCTATAGTGTTACTTTAATTTGTACAGGTGTTGGAATTGCATGGCTACATGGGATGTCCCAGTTATGGTTATCGGTGCACCAGCTATTTGTGGTAACTGTTCTGGGACACCCAGACAGTACAATTGTTAACAATCACCAGGTTTAGTCAATGTAAATGTTTACATCTCATTTACCAGGCCTCTTGACTGTTCCTATCCCTGCATTGATATTAATTGGTGACTGATTCTCCCGTTTTTTTTTTTTTATTTTTTTTTTTTTTTGCTCCTTGGTTCGGCATAGACTGCTCCACAGGTGCACGCCCGGCACCGCCGCTCTCGTTCAGCTGGGGAGAGATGGGTAGATCATAAGCCGCCTAGTAATGTGGAGACCGAGACGGTCATGCAGCCCCATGTCCCTAATGCCATCAAAGTTTCTGTTGCCAATGAAAAGGCGCTGGCAAAGTGTGACAAGTACATGCTGACACACCAACAGCTCGCCTCAGACGGGGAGATTGAGACTAAGCTCATCAAGGTAACAGAGTATAAAGGATGGTATTTATTTTATTACTGTAAAACAAAGGGGGTTTGTTTTGGTTACAGGATGTCATAAGGAGGATTGTTTAATATTGGTATGTTTTGATACAGATTCTTATTTTTATTAGTGTGCTGTAGTGTCTTTTGAAATGGAATTGAACCTTGTTGATGAAAGTCTTGCATGTTTATCTGATGTGCGTTTACACCTTACTATATCACATTTCGGTGGGCACAAAAATGTCTGGGAATAAATCAGCTATTTTAAAGTATGTGCTAAAAAAAGGCTATTTTCTTAGGGTGATGTATTCCGGACGAGGGGAGGTGGTCAGGCTGTTCAGTTCACAGATATTGAAACTCTCAGACAAGAATCTCCTCCTGGAAGCGGGTGAGTTCTCAAGTCGGTTTTCCCGCATAAATCCTTATTTCAGGTATTGGTAGCAAATGCCGGCACCTCTTGACGAGTAATGTGTGTACACTTACTTACTGAAAAACCTCCTGGTTCTGATATTGGAACATTTTATCTCCCTCCCCACATCGTCTAGACGCAAACGCAAGTCTTCACCAACCAGGCAAATCCAGCAGGAAGAAACGACTGAATCTGAGTGGACAGATGTGGAAACAAGAGTAAGTGCAAAGCAGAAGCTGGTTATTCGTATGGTGACTAGAGTCTGAGCTTGCTAGAGCTGTGTTTTTTCAGGGTTTTTAATATGGAATTCAAATGCTGTCCTTGTAGGGGGTAAACAATGGAGAATATTCAGGTTTTTCTCAACCTCTCACGCAGGTAAACTGCCACATACATGCTGGTTCAGTTAAATGCTTGGTATGTATATAGTACTTACAAGGGTTTGGTGGATAAAAAGCCTCCACGTTATAATTATTTATTGCAAAGCCATTTGCACTTCACAGCAATTCAAAGAACTGCATCCCAGAGCTCCTGTGCTAAATTTCCCCATATGCAGCAAGGAATTCTGGGTAGGACATGCAAATGACATCCGACTCACTTTTTTGTATTTACACAGAATCCTTAAGTGTGTGTAATGTATAGTCAGATGGCGAGAACTGTAAGGCTGGGGTCAGACCAGCGCACTTTTAACGTGCGTTCTGGCGCACATAATTACGGCCGCACTAGCAGCAGATGACAGGCAATGACGGACAATATACGATGTACGGCTGCACAAAAGTCCGGCCGTGCACCGCAAGTGGAATTTGAACGCATTTTTCTGAACGCTAAACCGCTAGTACTGAGTGCGCAGCTGCGGCGTGTTTGCGTGATTAGGAGATGTCAGACGCTGCTAATGTCCAGCCTACATAACGTCCAGACGCAAAAAGAGTTTTATTGACGATCCGTACAAAATCACGCCCGAAAATGCGTGTCTGACCGTTTTTGCGCATTCCGTGAAAAAATACGTCAATGCGTTCGGACGCACTGTTTCACGTTCGCGGGGAAAAATGCTTTCGTCTGACCCTAGCCTGACGGTTACGATAAAGGGCTTTAAATCGTGTGTGTTTTCTCTTCACATCTCAGAGCACAAATTACATCCCAATGTGATGTGAATCTTCCAATAAAACCACCTTGCCAGTTTACTGTTAGTGAGTTTGGCAGGTTATTTAAACGCCAATATGTACTTTCTACCCTAAAGTAAGAACCTTGAGTTACCATTTAACAATATATGCCTGCTCACAAAGGTCATTGCTTTCAGACAACATAACCTGTCAATCTTCTAGATGGTCTGCGACCTTGTAGTTTTTGGAACACCTCCCATGATGCTTAGCAACTTATTAGACTGGCTGAAGCTTTATGGCAATGTAGGGCTAAGGTTGCTGACCCCATTCTAGATAATGGCATGTGTTTCGAAGACATCAAATCACGATACTTTTCTCCATAGTGTTCGGTTGCTGTTGAGATGAGAGCTGGATCTAATTTGGGCCCTGGTTACCAGCACCATGCAATCCCTAAGTAAGTGACCGCCTATTCCAGTAGAGGGGGGAGTGTGTATTACACTGGATTTTATTCGGTGCCAGATCATTAACACTAGTGTGTACCTGATTACTTCTCTTGTTTGGCCATGAAAGATACATTGTATGTAGATTGTTTCTAATGGGCAATACATTACATTTGTGTCCTCAATTCCCTCCACTCTCTTGGTAAGACTACGTACTAGTTCTTTTAGTGTCCATACAATAATGAAATGCATCGCATAAAGGTGCAAGACAGCTTTAATGCCAAGGGGAAAATTATTTAATTTAGCTGTAATCTAAAGTTACATATACACCTATGCTTATTCTCTCCTCTTCTCCCCCCCCCCCCCCCACTTCCCCCAGACGCCGTAAACCCTGAAGTGTTCCAGATTATCGAGTGATGGAGACTGCCGTTTAAACCTGTATATCTTGTGAGAAGTTGCACAGCGTGTACCATACAGCAGTTCCGCGCAATGAACATCTCTTTATCTGTTCACACTTTTGTGATTTTTAACGCCAGATGGTCTTCCTGCGCTGTCCTACTGCAGCTGATTCACTCGTCAGATGTCACTAGTATCTATGGACAGTGGGATTTTGAACTGTAACTTAATATGCTTTTTCTACATTAAACACAAACATTTTAGTATCTTATATGTATATATATTTTTGGTCATACAGTTATCTAGAAAATCTGCTGCTGTTAGTGGCAACCATGCACTTTACCAAAGCTTTTCTTTTTGTGTGAACACTAAATGTACTTGGTCTAATTCCCCGTCTATTGAAACCAAATACCTTACTAACCTGCTGTAGCAATGAGTAACTAGTTTGTACAAAACTAGTTTTAGGGATTTGTGAATAAACAGTCTTTCATGACCACACACGGTGTCGTAGAGTATTAGATGTTTAACACAAGGCCTCAGAATCAAGCCCCCCCCCCCCGAAATTGTATATAGAATTGTGCCTATTGGAAGATTAAGAAATTTTAGGGGGAGGGGGTGGGCTGAGAGTTTAACACAAAGTTATTGGATACACGCATTTACTGATTACAGTAGTGATGTAAAAGAAATTGGTCCAGGAGTTTATAAATGGAGATTATCTACAAGGAGCCAACCTCATGGAGCACTCGCCAAACTTCTTTCATCTCAAATGATTTAATAAATGTTAGACCTAGATATCTGGCATTCTCAAGTTTTTGTGACCATTCTAAATTTCAGTAAGCTTGTATGGTATCGCAAACCAAATGAGTGCGAGTGTGCGCTCTATTTGAAAAATGACAATCCAGTCCATTGATTCCTAATTTTAAAGAAACTCCTTTTTACACTTTTTTTGTGTTGAAAAACCTTCAGTCCAATATCCACTGTAAAGTGCATCTGTCATGGGCAAAATGACCTTTGCCCCTTTTTGATAGGACATCTCTCCCTTTTTAGTTGGGGCAGTTTTTTTTTTTCTTAATCTAAACATTGCAAAATGTGTGTTTTTCAAAGTTGCATCCTGTCCCTCAGGCTGGCACCATGTCTTGGGAGGGGACACTGCAAGCAGAGAGCTGTCCCTCAGGATGGCCACGCGTTCAGTGTCTTCTGGTTTTTAAATCCTGACCGGAAGGACTCTCTGCGGGGGTAATTTAAACTTTAGATTCCACCCCCCTCCAAACGGCATGCAAAGAAAATTAAAACACACTTGGAGGGGGGACGGCAGCCGCAAGTAGCGTGAGCTCTGTCTGACTGCTGGGGATTAACGGCTACTACAGCGGCACACAGCAGGACAAACCAACCTGAGGACCCAAATTATGGCACCTCCAAAAGCTCAGCGGGCCCTGGAGGTCTCTAAATTGGCGTGGAAACATAAGGCTGCAAGACAGCTAAGATGGTGGCTCCGCGAGTACCAAAAGCCCACACTCCCCTGTCTGCGAACTTCGTGGGGTCTAATCCAGCTTCCCAATCGCAGCTGCAGGAGATGCTAGGATACCTTCGTACTTCACTGCAGGAGGATTTCAGGTCTATTGCTGATGACCTCTGCCATGATATCTGAGCATTGGGAGACCGAACGGATCATTTAGAAGCTAAATCAGATGAGCTATGCTTGGCTCACAACGAGCTGGTGGACGCACATCGAGAATTGAAAGAGTCACATGCAGCTTTACAGATGAAAAGTAGTGGACATGGAAGACGGGTCGAGGAGAAATAATGTTTGAATCCGCAGCATCCCTGAGTCGGTGAAAGCAGAGGCCCTGGAAGCGTATGTATTGGAAATGTTTCACTCTTTACTGCCACTTAACCTGAGGATGCTCTGCAGGTGGATCGCGCTCCTCGCATCCCCAAACCTCATAACCTGCCAGACTGTCTCGAGAGACGTTCTAGCACGGGTACTTTTTTTTTTTTTTTTTTTTTGACGTAAGGAAGACCTCATGCAACTGTCGCGGTCTGTGGAGACGCTCCCGGACCCTTACTCTGAAATTCAATTCTTCCCTGACCTGTCGGCCCATACTATGGCTAAACGCCGAATTCTTGCCTGTTACGAAAATCCTAACGCATCTTTCGCGTTGTCTGTGAAAAAGTGCGTTCGAATGGATGCATTTTTTCACGGAATACGCGATAGCGGTCATACGATGCGCATTTCCGTCTGTGATTTTGTACGGATCATCAATAAAACACTGTGTCTGGACGTTATGTTGGCCGTACACTAGCAGCGTCTGACATCTCCCAATCATGCAAACACGCCGCTATGCGGACGCAGCGCACTCTGTACGTTAGTACTAGCGGTTTGACGTTCTCGAAAAAATGCGTTCGTTTGCCACTTGTGTTGCGCGGCCGCACTTTTGTGCGGCTGTTCTTCATATGTAGCCCGGCATTGGACGTCATTTGCTGCTAGCACAGCTGTGATTTAAACGCACGTTAAAACTGCGTTAGTCTGACCCTAGCCTAAAATGGTATCCCCATGAAACTCCTGCTATGGCATGATAATACACTCCATGTGATACCGACGGTTCCAGAAGGCATGCGACTTCTCCAAGACGGGAAACTATTTGATGCCTATACTCCTCCTCGACCACCATCAACGTCCCCTGCCAAGTCTCCCCGGAATGGTACCGAGTGGTCACAAAGAAATGAGGTGCATGAGTTTCTTTACAGTTCTCCCTGATGAAATTCCCCTGGTGCCCTCCGGTTGGTTTGTTTGAGGCCGCGATGCAAGAGCGCACTCTCTTGTGAGGTGTTCCTGCTTGGCTGGTATATCTCTCGGGCTGAGAGATGTTTGTCCTATTGAGACCCCTACAGCACACATCGGGTTTGCCCCACACCACTTGCTCCCGGTACGGGACATTGTGCCACGCAATGTGGACTTGTTTCCCTCCCCTTGGTTTAATAAGGACGGTCTGTATTTTTTACCCAGACGCAGGAGGGTACACTGGTGTACATTGTTTGATTGCTTTTTGTGCCTTTTAATCAACAAAAAACTTTTTTTTTTTTCCGGCAGGGTTGGCGCAGTCCCATAGTTTTTTTTTTTTTCCTCCTCGGGGTACGTCAATTTTGGTTCCTGGGTTACCATCTGCACTGCTCACCACCCCAGATCTACTGTAAAAGGTCTAAAATGTGCCCTTAAAGAGACACTCTTCGGCGGAGGACCTACGACGCTCTGCTCCCGATGTATGTTTGCAGGAAACCCACTTCAAAACTGGTGCCCATCCCACTTTCTTTTTTTTTTTAAACCTCTATCGCACCCAGATTCAGGCATCTTCCATACTAAATCCTGTGGGGTCTCCATTCTGATTCGCAATAATGTACAATTCAAATCTCATCGACCAAATTGGATGCTCAGGGGCGCTATATTTTTTTAATATGCTCAATAATGTTAACTTGTATGGTCCTAACACGGGTCAAGAATCGTTTTTAAGGAAAACTTTGCGCAAATTGGGTCGGGCTAGTCGGGGATTGTTGATTCTGTGTGGGGATCTTTAATGTGTCTTTAGATCTCCCATCTGCTCTAACCTGAGATTTCTGGAATCTCGTTGAACTGTTTCGGAAATTGTTTGTGGAATTTAACTATATGATGGGTGGAGACTCCACCATCCTGGGGCGACCACCTACTTCTTTTATTCTGTGGCCCATCAGTCCTACTCTAGGTTGGACTTCTCCTGGTGCTTAAAAAAAAAAAAAAAAAGTTTCCCAGGTCCACCAATGTCCTGGTCGGACCATATCCCAGGTATTGCTACAGGCCGAATGCCCTGGAGGCTCAACGAGTTCTTGCTGTCCCATCCGGAGGTTGATGAGAGAACTTCCGTTGTTTGCAGAAAACTCTACACCTGACATATCACCCCTTTACTTTGATTCGTGGCATCCTAGTTAAATGGGTCGTATTTTAAGCTGCAGGATGCGGCCCACCGACTGGACCTCTTGCAGCAACTGGACGCTTGTACGTTTCTCACAAATTGACCCTACCGATAAACAGCTAAGAGACTCAAGGTACGCTACCATCATTTCAGTAATAAGGCGAGTAGGATGCTTTGTCCAATAAACTTAGAAACCGGGTACATCACTCACACATCCATAGTCTGTGACGTAGCGGGTCATATCCAACATCATCCCCAAAAAATTGCAGATGGTTTTGCACACTACTATTCTCAACTCTATAGCCTGAACTCCGACCCAACGGCTATACAGCCAATGTTAGCTACTATAGTCCCATACTTGCAATCTTTACACTTACCCTCCCTCTCTGTACAACAACAGACTCCAGGCGAGGACATTTCTATTTAAGAAATTCATCAGGCGATACGTTGACTCCCAGCAGGCAAGGCCCCGGGACCGGATGGGTTCACTGGTCTATACTTTAAGTCCTATAAAGATCTCCTAACACCTCACCGTCTGTCCCTGTTTCGGTCAATATTTAACTCGGCTAGCGTCATCTGAATGTCTCTCTGCAACGATTGTTACAATACCCAAAACTGATCCACCTTCCCCTGAATGCTCTAAATATCGCCCGATTTCGCTCCGTGAAATTGTACGCAAAGCTACTGGCGGGAAGATTTGCAGTAGTCCTGCCCTCGTTAATCGCGGATGACCAAGTAGGCTTTATACCTGGACGACAGGGCACAGATAATGCAATAAAAATTTTGAACTTACTAGATTTAGCTCGTAGAGATTCCCGATCGGTCCTCTTATTATCCCTAGATGCAGAGAAGGCATTTGATCGACTTCATTGGCTAGTTCTGCATCATGTCCTTCTCAAATATGATTTCCCTCCGGCTTTAATCAGAGCGGTTATGGCTCTGTACTCCATTCCCTCTGCCAAAGTTCTGAACGCAGGATTCCTAATGGCACCCGTCAGGGGTGCCCTTTTATCACTTCTGCTGTACGCCTTAGCGCTGGAACCTTTGGCCCAGGCGACTCGACAGGCACCGGGGTTGGAGGGCATCCCAGTGGGGCCGTCTGAGTGTAAATTAGGGTTATACGCGGATGACATCCTTTTAACTTTGGGGGGAGAGACACTTTCGGATTGGTCACTTTCACTCCCTACTCCAAGACTAAAGCGCAGTATCGTATCATAAAATTAACAACGCTAAGACTCAGGCTCCGTTCGCGATCTCTTGAGATGAGATAGAGACTTTAAAATCCACATATCCGTATGACTGGCGAACGACCTCCCTGACGTATCTGGGGGTTAAGTTGTTATCTTCACCTACCACTTTATTTTGGTTGAATTACACCTCGCTACTTTCACTCTCTAAACCACTGTGTGCCAAATGGGTCACTACGGAACTGTCCGGGGTAGGTCGCATGGCAGCGATCAAGATGACTTTACTACCCAAACTTTGCTATATGTTCCGGGCCTTGCCCGCCCCCTCACAATACTTTAAGGCTCTGCAAACTGTAATTATTGATTTGATTTGGGCAGGTTGAAGAGCTAGAGTCAAGGTTTCGATATTGCACCAACCTCTGGGGAAGGGGGGCATGGGACTCCTCAATTTCCAGATTTATCATCAGGCAGTTATAATGGCAGCGATGGGATCGCTTTTGACACCTTACTGTTCTCCGCAGTGGATACGGATGATTACTCCCCAGCAGTTCCAGATATTTTTCTATGGCTTCCCAGATCGCTGCGTCCACCATGGCCCTCTCGTCTCCCGTTTTCTAACCTGTTAGTGCGCATGTGGAATAATTGCGCTATCTCTCTCTGCAGAGGGCACCCGCTGGCTATGGCGACACCCCCCCCCCCCTCCTCAAAGCGTTGGAACTGGTTATCCCTTCTTTTATCTCCCGGTTATGGGAGGGGGCTGGGATCTCTCGACTCTGTCACCTCTTTACGCTTCAGGGTCCCCTACCTGTGGCCCACTTACAGACCTTGCTGCCCTTCACTGGGGGGGGGGGTCATCCTGTCATATATACAATTGTATTCTTATCTTACGACATTGGGTCTGTTTGGAGTGACTCCCTGTCCATCCCCACTTCTCTCTGAATTTGAAGACTACTGTGTCAATCCCACGACTGCTGTTAAGCTACTCTCGTTATGCTATCGCCTATTACTGACACCGAGACCTGAGGTTAAATGGGGGTTCCAGTTGAATTGGGAGAGGGATATTGGAAGTACATGGTCGGATACTCAAGGGAATGTTTCGTAGTGCCTCGCCTTTTGGAGGCACGCAGGAAATTGATGTACAGATGGCATATTACCCCTGATAGAGAACATCGGATTAACCCAACCATTTCCCCAACTTGTTGGCGCTGTGGAAACACACCTGGATCTTTTTTACTATGTGTGGTGGGCATGCTCGGGAGTCTCTGATTATTGGCAGAAAATAGCTGACTTCTGCACTAGTGTTGTGGGAACTCCGAACCGGGCCCTTTTCTGTTACAGATTTTCTCCTCACCACTAACCCCATCACAGACAAGAGTTCTTTCCCATATCCTCACGGTAGCGGCCTCTTTATTAGCCTCAAAATGGAAATTGGCCATAATTCCCACTATAGCGGAGATTAAAACACGGGTTGCAGAGATTCGTGGCTTAGATTCCATGACTCACAAGGTGATGTGCAGACGCCTTGGTACACGAGATCACTGGTGGGTGTGGGATGCATATAAAGTTGCCATATGATACCCTGATCTGGGTTACCGGCTGGTATACTTAGGTGAATTCATATTAGGCTTTTTCTTGATATGTGGTTTATGATACAGTTTGATGATGTACCCCTTTTACCTTTCCCCTTTTCTTTTTGTACCTTTTGATTTATCTTTAATATTGCATAACGTTTTATTTTTGTATTGTAAAAAATTTTAATAATAAAATTTTCATATGGGGGGAAAAAAAACAAACACACACACACTTGGAAATACAGGGCTACACCCAGATTCATGTAAATCTCAACCACCACTCTGCAAGCTCACCAGCTCCATGGACTTCAGGTTTACACATGACAGATTGTAGGTTCTGTTCGCTTGTTTATTTACAAAAAAGTCTGTTCACTCTTTAGGAAGAGGATTTATTTAAATCCCTAGTTAACTGGCAACATCACATAACGGTTTCCGGTGCTTAACCATTAAGATCTTACACCATGCTAATGGATAAAATGTTTATTCCCAAAAAAGAGGTAGGCGCCCCTGCTTGTACTGCCACCAAATTTCCAAAGCCAACCAGAAATCAGTGGTTTCCCCCAAACCAGAGTGTCAAGAGTACAAAAAATACGTATCTGGCGGCGCGATGGTAGTCGCTCTTGGATCATATGGTGGTTCTCTTATGGTGTGTGGTCCATATGGATATCATAAAAAAGAGACGCAAATGATAGTGCAGAGCGAACATGCAGTGTGAAATACAAATTAATATCCACTCACAAATAAAGAACCCCAGCACTGGCTCTGAGTGGGTAAACGCATTCGGGTCCTTTGCTTCTATGTTCAAAAAGGTGACCCACAAGGAATTTTGCTTGATTTTATGTCTTCACATACATCGTGATTGGAAGAAGATTCTTCCGTTTAAAAGGTGTGGGTCACCTTTTTGAACATAGAAGCAAAGGACCCGAATGCGTTTACCCACTCAGAGCCAGTGCTGGGGTTCTTTATTTGTGAGTGGGATGAGTGGATATTAATTTGTATTTCACACTGCATGTTCGCTCTGCACTATCATTTGCTTCTCTTTTTTATGATATCCATATGGACCACACACCATAAGAGAACCACCATATGATCCAAGAGCGACTAACATCGCGCCGCCAGATACGTATTTTTTGTAAAAATGTTTATTTCACCTAGTGAGCCAGGTTTTTTCTGCCCTCTGGTGCAGATAGACTAAATTGGTGCTTTCAATACCCAGAGCACTAGAATAAAAACCCCACCGCAACCTCGCACCGATGGGAAATCTGGATAAGAACACCGCTCCCCAGTAGGGTGTATTATTTATAAAGGATTTTACCCGGAAGGATACATTGAGATTTCTCTCATTTTTCAAGTATGTCCTGTTTTACAAAGTAGTAAAATGCAAGAAATTAAAACAAAACAAATACAGATTAACAGAAAATAAATATGTAGGAAATATAGTCACTATGTTACATGTTTACAGGTGCATTCTGTATTGAGGTATGTTAATAGCGAGCTCTTAAGGGACTTTAGACTGGGGGAAGATTTGATGGCGTCTGGGAGGTTATTCCATAATTGTGGTGCTCTGTAGGAAAATGAGGATCGAGACACTTTCTTTTTGTATTGTGGTATTGCAAGTAAGGTGCCGGTCCTGGATCGGAGGTTATTGAATGAGGGAACTGCTAGGGGAAGCAGCATATTCAGGTAGGGTGGTAGCTTCCCAGAAAAGCTCTTAAACACCAGGTTGGAAAGGTGAAGAGTGCGTTTAAAGGTAATGAAAGATTAGCAATACTCATGTTTTATGTATACCTCACACAAAAATTTAAAGCCAAAAACCATCAAGGCCAAATCTGAAATAATGACCACACGTTAGCACCACCTTTTAAGGGAACCTGGTTCACCTACCTCTCACTTATTAGGAACCAGCAGAGTCTACCTTTTACCCACCACCCCATCAAAATAACTACAATATCCCAACTGCATTTAGCTCAAGCATACAACTCTGCTAGATAAGATTAAAAAACACTACCTAAACTTTGTATGCTACAGGGATGCATCCATCATGAGATAACAGTACTATATGTGCACTTCTGCTCATGATCAAACCCCTCATTCAACCAGAATTCTTATGTTTTATTTGGACCCCCCCATATAGCACAGGGTGAGATTGGGTGTCCAATTTTGCACCTTTTTATAACACAAAATATCCCCTGCCATCCATGAGGGTCAGGTATTCATCTTTCTGTTTGGTACCCATCTGCATCTTCTTTTTTTGGGGGGGGGGGCGGGAGCAGCAAGTGACCCCTTGTTTTATATGGAAGTTTTAGTACATTTGATTTTGAAGTAAGTTAAGGTGAATCCGTATGGGAGACAGGAGCTGCAATACAGCCCTGCTAAGCCTATGGTGAACAGTGGGTTTACCTGCTCCTGTGATTTGTTTGCAGTTCTAAGCAATCTTCTGCATTATTTTTGAAAAAGTGACGTCTTCTTTTATTCCTAAAATTCACAGGATAAAATATTCACTTTAGAATACAACCCCTGGCTTTCTAATCAGTACAGATGCTTTTTCTGATGCAAGCCTGCTGCCTACCCAGAATTCCAATCTAAAGATCATGTTACATTGTAAATGTGCCAAGTGTAATTAGTAAATTTTCCTGTTCTCATGGCGGAAAGTTTCAATTTTAATAAGACATACGGTGGCGAGTGTACAGTTCCCTCTTTACTGCACTAGACGGCAGCAAAGATAAAACTTTACTGCGAACC